>OZ005741.1:83710543-83985949 GCA_963930735.1 Dioctria linearis | reverse complement strand
AACCATATCGAATAATCTTTTTCTAAAATGAACGCCCATACACGTTCAATTTTAGGTGACATGAATAGAGAACATAATCTTCTCTCAGTGCTCGAAGATAGCCTGCAGCAAATCACACCTAATGATTGTTCCAACAATATAATGGATTTGGTTTTACTTATTCCTAAGGCAGTGGATGTTAACACTACTTACTACCCTAACACATTTTACATCTACTTCCTATACCTTGCTCGACTTATTTATCGTTGCTAACAAAGAAGCCGCTAATTTTTTAATCAAGCCTCTTTGCATAGCTTTTCTAGACATGATCAAATTATTCTTGATTCACCTACAAATCTATTTTTTCATTCCGAGGTTTCAGTTGTGTTGATTATGACAGCCGTTTAAATGAAACTGCTAAGCTTGATTGATGAATTATACAATAATTAATCCCTGCTGTCCATGGCTTACTAGAAGAATTGAAAGTCTTATTTCTTAACGTGACTTTGCTTATCCTAGATGGAAATGATTTCCTACCAATGAATGTTGGAATGTTTTACGATCTCTGCGTAATTCCTTCAACAACAAAATCTTACATTTCAAGATCTCTTACACTAGATTCAAGATTGATGACTGATTTTCCACTACGAAACTTTGGATGAACCTTAAACATATTGGCGTGGGGAAATCTAAGCCCATTGACGTAAATGTTGATCTGAATGAACTGAATCAAAGCTTTATTTCAATGTCTAATTCGGGCAGTGAAGATGCATTTAATAGTAGATATGCTGAATTCATACATAATATTCCTGATGAGGAGTTTTCCTTTGTGCATATGACTGAACAAGAGGTATATGCGGCACTTATTGGTATAAGATCGAATGCAATGGGTCTCGATCGCATACATCCTAGTTTCATTAAAGGTATTCTACTTATTTTGCTACCGTATCTTACATACAGCTGAAACGCTATCATAACCTCATCCTGCTTTCCCAATAGTTGGAAATTAGCTAAGATAATACCAAATCCTAAAAAATCATGATCAGCATACCGTCCTATCCCTATTTCTCCATTCTTCTCTAAGGTGTTCGAGAAAATATTACATAAACAAATCTTACGTTATATTGAAAATAATAGCTTGATATCGGAATATCAATCTGGAGTTAAGCATAGCTGCCCAACTGCTTTGATTAAAATATCTGATGACATTCGTAATTCAATTGACTTTAATATAGCGACAATACTTTTACTGATGGAGTTCTCTAAGGCTTTTGACAATGTGGATCGCATACTTTTGTATGATAAGAATAGAATAGAATAGAATATTTGTGTATTTGGAAGATATACTACAAGATTTACAATAAGCTAGTAGCTCTATGCAGAACTTTATGGCCTTTCCAACGACTGCTCAACCCGCTCCATACCCGCCACCCCTCAGAAGTTGCATGGGTTTAAACAAGTTATTTTGGATTTTTTTACTTTGACCTCTATTTTTTTTTTTGAAAAACTGTTAATAACAATACTTTTTTTTTATAAAAACTATAAACTGTAGACTCTCGTCTTTAATTTGACCCAATATACCCTATGTGATATCTGCGGCCCTTAAAGAGTTATGAGCTCAAAGCCTATTCATGTCATACCGAAATTAGCCGATATTTTTTAAAATGGCGTGTAACACATTTAGTTTTGAGAATAGGTTTTGAGCTAACAACTTTTTAACGGCTGCAGACAGAACATAGTCAAATAAAGAGGAAAGTCTACAGTTTATAGTTTTTATACAAAAAAATTATGTTAACGACCCTTTTTGCAAAAAAAAAAAAAGGTAAGAAAATCCGAAATTTTTAGTTAAGACAAACGGTTAATATTACCCCCCCCCCCCCCCCGCCCCGCCGTAAAATTTTTTGTTAGGCTAGGTGAGTACTATCACCACCTGCTCTATTGACCTCCTAAGGGGAAACACCCAGGTATGTGCCATTTATTAATGCTGTTCCTTTTTATACCCCAGATTATGAAATCATAGGGAATATTAAGTTTGTCATTCCGTTTGTAACAAATAAAAATACCTAATTATGCTTGAACAAAATTAGAATGCGTTCACTTAGAGCGCCGACATTTTGCAGTCGGGATTTTTTTTTAAAAAAAAGTAACTTTAAGTTCAACAAGTGAAAAAGCTAGAATTGGTCTAAGACCAATTCTTATGATACCCTAGATGAATGCACGTATGAACTTTCGTATGGTCACCCATTTGAGTAATTTTGATTTTCTGCATTGGTTGCTCCCAGATATTTCTAGAACGGCTCGTCGGACAGAAAAAATGATTATATATTCTATAGGATTTCTTATTCTGAAGAAGTTTTTGGTACAATACAAATGTCTAGGACTGATCGTTTTCAAAGTATATGTAAAAAACCAAAATTATTATATGGCAACACCAAGAAGGGGTTGCCCGATTTAGCCCAGTTTTGAAATTTTATTTGCTATTAGTATGAAAACGCAGTGCACCAAAATTCAGCCTTCTATGTCGACGTGCTCTCAGAGTGTCCAAATATATCGTGGAAAACGAAAGTTTTGTATGGCAACCCCACGAAGGAGTTGCCCGATTTGTCTCATTTTCGAACTTAATTTTACTTTTTTTTTAATGTCCCTGTACAAAATTTCAGCTTTCTAGGTGAACGCGTTCTCGAGTTATCGTGCGCACAGACGGACGGACGGACATGCAAAAATCAAAATAACTTTTAATATTATGCGTGGGTGTCCAATTCATTTTGCTCTACCATCATTATTTCGAGGTGTTACAAACGGAATGGCAAACTTAGTATACCCCTATAGATTTCATCTAGGGTATAAAAATCGGACAATTAGGGAACTCCTTCGTAGGGTTCACATACATAAATTTTGTTTTTCACTATATATTTGGACAGTCGACGTGGAGAACTGAAATTGTGTACACTGTGTTTTCATAGTCATAGTAATTAAAGCTTTATAAGTGTTCTAAAACGGGCAACCCCTTCTTGGTGTTGCCATTTACAAATTTTGCTTTTTTACGTATGTTGTGAAAACGATTTCCTAGACGTTTCTTCAGAATATGAAATCAGTATATGACATCCTATGAAATTGGTTATAATCATTTTTACTGTACGACGAACCGTTTTAGAAATATTATGCGAGCAACTACAAAAATCAAACTTGCACAGATGGGTGCCCATACGAAATTACATGCGGGCATTCATCTAGGGTATCATGGGTTTCTTAGACCAATTCTAGCCTTTTACTTATTATACATTCCTGTCGTTCTAATTTCGAAGAAACAATAATACGGCCAACGATACCCCAGGACAGAACTCACATTAAGAAACAAAACAGTATGCGACCGTCTCACCGTGTTTTAAACAATAATATGCTCTCCTTATATACAATATTAAAATCTTATTATTTCAACTTAGAATAATAGTTGGGTCTTTCAAAATGATTCACTAGAATTCCAAATATAGATGGTTTCCAATGAAAAAGACAATAAATTATATTATAAATGGCCCATGAAAAGGTACAGAGTAGAGAGATGCATCGATGGAAAACGACACAAAGATGCGTATTCACATCAGTGCATAATTGGAAGAATGCCGCTGACACTCAGAGTTGTATGATATTCAAGTATACTCTTACTTATAACATCACCCAGTACCAGTACTTATTCTGGAATAAAATTTACAAAAATGTTTACTGGTATTTAAAATGATTTCTGTACCAGTACGAAAACTGGTACTGCTGTGTAGCAGTAGTTGAGAGTACTTACCAGTACTTCTCAGTACCTTCAAGTACTCGCCAGTAGGTACCAGTACTAACCATTAATTTGGTCTGGTAGTACTTAACAGTATCAGTAACTAATATATTATTTAATTTTAATTAACATAATATTACCGGCATGTTGGTATACATAAAGTTTCAATTAAGATAAAAAATTATATATATATAAGCGATTAAACAATTGCATATACAAGTTATTTATATCAACACTATTTAATAAAAAGTATGGTTCATCTGAAAGAAGAAGTAAATAAACTAGGCAGAGTGAATTCTAATTCTTGTATTCAGTTATCCAGTTACTGCTTCCATTTTAACAATATTTCATAAACGTGCGTAGTTAAAAATTAAATAGATTCTTATCATATTCTATATTGGCTTTCATGAGTGCCAATTTTTGCAAATTCGATTCAGAAAGCACGTGTCTGTGAGGAGTGTCTATATCCGGCAAATGAAAACAGTTTTTCAACCAGAGCCTGAAAGTAACTCTCCATTAAGACTATTTTTAAGTTGAGTCCGACTGGAAACTTTTATATTTAAAAATTAAATTTTAAAAATACTTTTAACTTTTATTTTTAAAAACTCAAGAGTAAATGTTTGTGATACGAAATAAAAGTTTTAAGTCTTTTCAGACCTTTATCCAACAAAAAAACTTTTCGAGACTATTATTTTATAAAAGTTTTTGGAGACTTTTATTTTAATAAAATCATTTTAAAAGTCTTTAATAATAGTTTTTATTTAAATATATACAGTATTTACGGTCTGATGTAGATAAAAGCCTCTTATGGCATTTTAATTGATTTTATTCATATACATTAGTTTATATCATATAAAATTACGTTAAGTGATTCAGATCATAGTGAGTAATTAATACTAAAATATAAAAATTAATAAGCATTATGGCTGTCGTTTGATTGAATTTTAAATTTGAATAATACTCACCGTCTAACAGTAACAGAAACTTTTTTTTGATTATAACAAATAATTTATACAAAAATTGTGCTAAATCTAGTACCATAATAACATTTTAAAATCAATAGTTCTGCTAAAGCGAGCAAGATGCATTCACCTTTCATTTTTGCACTGTAAGCAATTTTGGGGTGAGACCGCTTCGTCCAGCGGTGAATGAATTTTACTTGCTTAATTAGCAACTACGCTCATAACTAGTTCAGTTAATTTATTTTTGTTATTTTATTCGTTGTAAATGTAGAATTTAATTTCCTCCCCTGCCTCGTTGAATCTTAGAAGTTCTATGATGGTTGGCTGTCGACTTGCTGGCACAGGGATTCAAAGCACTACGTTGTTCTCTGATTTCGCCTTTTCCACCAGTAATATAGCCCAAATGTAAAATCAACGCCGATGAGAATTTAGAATCCGGTATAATGGTGCAGGTCATGATAGTTCCATTTACATCTGGTATATTTTCTACGAATGGTTTCAACTTTACTATACGTTTTCGCATAATATAAGTATAAGAATTCCATCTAGTTGGCATATCAAGTTTGGGTGAAATGCTAGTAGAAGGGTTTTGAAGTTGCTTGTTTGTGGGTGTATGCAAAATTTTTCAGAGTTTTACGCATCTATAAAGCCATAAAATGAAATTTATAATATAAAATATACCGAAATAGTTTAATATTATATACTGTTCCAAAGATTTCCTGTATGTTAGAATCTTTCAGTAGATGCCATACAGCTAGCTGAATCTTGTGGACCGCACAGCGTATGGAATAGAAGTCGACGGAGTAAAAGTGGAACAATTTCGTCAAAACTTTCCTAGAGTAATTATTATATTGTTATTTACATCAAAGATGACATCAATAAATCAGCACCTTTTTGTATTAACAAACCATTATTATAAACTTACCTGTGTAAATTTGAGACAATTCTCTATCATAGTCAAAGAGTACATTTTTGATAACTTCCACAATGTACTCTGCAGCATGGGAGCGCTTTAGCTCCACCATGCCAAGAGTTTTAATAACAATTTCGCTATTTTTTAAGAATTGGACATTTAAACCCAATGTTCCGCCATCAGCACAACTCACTGCATCAATTTTCAAGCACAACAAACGTTTCTTAATTGTTTTCGTTACATAATTTTTTATCTCTAAATGTTTGGCAGTTATTATATCATTAATATTATAAGAATTGACCACATTCATCCCTATATCCTTATATATTGGTTCCAAGAAAAATTTCAATGATGGGGAATCTAGGAGTTTAAATGGCACATTGTTTTTTGCTACAAAATCAACAACATTGTCCAAGAATTCTGCCTCACAAAATTCAACGGAAAATTTAATTTTCGTTTCACGTGGTTCATCACCATTTTCTTCACCTTACTCTTCTATTAATTTTTTATAAAACTATTCATGTTTCGTTTTCAAATGTCTTTCTAAATGTATCACATAATTGCCTTTTGCCTCCGTTTTACACCTTTTTACAAATACTATTTTGAGCGTGTAAAACATTCAATCACTATAAATGTATGTCGTCGGAAGTAAGCTATGAAACTAAATGCAGTTTGGTCAAATAAAATTCCAATAACCAATAAAGAAGTAACTATTCATTATAATCAATCAGTATGCACTGCAGTACATCACGCCACACAATTACATTGATAAAAATGACTGTCCCAGCAGCTCTTTTTATAAATCTGGTTACTCTAAACTCGTTATTAACTATAGACCCATTTCCATCTGTAATGCTCTTGCACTTATTTTTGATAAAGTCGTTTACTATCAGCTCCTATTCCAAATAAAACCATTTATCTTTGGAGAACAGCATGGATTTTTACCAAGGCTATCTACGATCACCAACTTATCTCTATTCACTGACAAAATCGACTCCACTCTCGACGAAAATACACAAATAGATTCTATCCACACTGACTTTGCCAAAGCATTCGACAAGATTAATCATAAACGCTGTCTTTCGAAGATGGCGCTAATGGGCTTGCAAACAGACACCATACCTTGATTCCGCTTCTATAGGGACAATATCATTGTATTTAACGGCTATCAATCCTCCTCATTTAAACAAATTTCTGGAGTGCCCCAAGGTCTTGGACCATTGATTTTTCTAATATACATCAGCGACATGCCTTCTTATTTTGTATCTGATTTCTTATTAAACGTTGATGATGCCAAGATTTTTAGGAAAATTAAAACCTGACGGATTGTGTTCATCTCAAAAAGGATATACTACGAGCTAGAAAAATTATGCCATGAAAACTGTATTGAAATAAACGTAAGCAAATGTAAATGTATCCCAATTCATCGTAAGAAAGTTTCTATATTCTTTGACTACAACATTCACGACACTACTCTCTTTCGCGTCAATGGGATCAAAGATTTGGGTATAATCTTTGCCCGAAAGATCCTCTTTATTCCACACATAAACTTTATTACGTCCAGATCACTTCGTTTGTCAGGCTTTAGGTCAGCATCTTCTTATATCAGTCTATTTTATTCTTAATAAGGAGCATTCTCAAATATACTAGTCAGATTTAGAATCCTTTTTATTCTTTTTATAGTGCACAAACTGAGGCTGTCCAGCGAAAATTCACCACAGTTCTATTTTTCAGATTGGAGAATACCACTCTAGAGTATCATGAAAGACTAGCGAAATACAACTTAATGACATAGGAAAATCATAGAATCTATTGTATAGTACATTTCTTTATTACGTCTCAAATGGTCAACCAATGTGATATATGTCCTCAAGCAAAGATGGGTGCCGGTCGTAAAAGGACAACTCAACCTTTTAATTCAAATATAAAATGTTCCTTCCATATATTACTTACAAGTAATATCACAAATTCAATTCAGTTAATAAAAGACAACTTATCCTGAAAATAAAACTCACAATTCAGTCCTCAAAGCTTTTACTAACTTTTCTATGTTTTCTATCACTCCACATTTTTATTTTTTATTTTTTCCAAGATTCCTCGATTTCATCTCAAGGCTACTTGATTCTCGAGTAAATACATCGCGGTTATATCGAGACGTATATAACTCTATAAATGCCAGTAACAAACATTCCTTCAAAGCTCTTCTTGGGGTTTTCGTTTCTGGTGTTTATGGTGGTTGTGAGACCTGAGGACTTACGATTTTCTTCGCTTTCATTAAATCTACTATTCAATCCAAAATATTTTAAAACAAAAAAAAACATAATAATTCAAACTATACAAAGAAAATTCAACTAAAATTCAATAATTGAAAAAGTCAATTCAAACAAATCTGGTGCTGCCACTGTGTTTGCTCCCTTCATTTCTGTAAAGAAGAAGAAAATTCACTATCGAATACGTGAATAAATTCAATAGAATATGATTGTTCAAAGTATATACTGCTACGTATGGGCCTTTCTAGAATAATTGAAAACGGTGCAGCAAGTAGCTGCAATGAGTGTGCTGTAGTGTATAAAGCTGCACTGTTAGAGTAGAGTTGAACTTCTAAACAAAGTTGACGCATACTGTGGCTGTAGTCGCAACAAAATGAAGTTTTGTCTATGCTGCCCGTGTGAGCACGAGAATGTCCACACCGCCAAGGTTCTGCCGGGAGGTGCGTAAATGTTATGGTTGTGGCACCATTGGAGTTATAAGGCCTCGTTGTCCAAGGTGTGCTCCAAGGAACAGTAGCCCCAGTTGTGCTACTAATAATTCAAGGAGTGGTAGCAGAAGCCCAAGTCAATAGAACCAAGGAAACGAGAGTCGAGCTCGCAAATAGACGGCATGTTAAGCTCAATTAATTTTTCACAAGCCACAAATATATAAGGTAATTCTTGTAAGGTGTCGAATTATCAGCCACCCTCAGCTGTGCTGGATTATACTTTTCTGAGTATGGGTAGTGATAAGCGTCCATTATGGAAATTTTCGATTTTGGTGTGAATCTGTTGGGTCTTTTAGATTCGAGTGCCTCTCATACGGGGGGAATGGGATTAAAACTAATGCAAGTGAGAACTCAAGTGGTCGCTTTGGCAATTGGTGTTAGGATACAGGCTATTGGCGAAATTGATATACCGATTCAATTGGACAGTGTCGTGAAACTGTTTAAAGTGTTAACCATACCTGAGTTACCACATTCCCTAATCCTTGGGATGGATTTCAGGCATGAGTGGGAATTGAAGTAAATTTACGAAATCGATATTGAAAATTTGGGATGACTGAATTGAGTAATATTATCCAGTTGACTAAGACCAATCCCTAGGCTATGCCAAGAATGTCTCTCATATCATTCGAACAAACTCTGAACCAATGAAGAAGAGGTACTATCCAGTATCGGCCAACAATTCAGAAGATAATCGACAAGGAATTGGATAGGATGTTGTCCGACAGGGTAGCGGAGCCTTCTCATAGTACGTGGGCATCCCCAATCGTTATAGCTCAAAAGAAAGATCCATATCCTCTACCATATGTAAGACAATACTTGGTAGTCTGCAAAAAAGATGCGAAGTTTATATCTTCCCTCGTCATTAAATCTGAGCTTTCCGATGAGCCTCGAATCAAAGCAATTTACAGCCCTCACTGTTCCTGGTAGAAGCTTCTTCCAATTTCGTAGGATGCCTTTTGGGCTTTCTAATTCACTTGCTACTTGGCAGAGGTTGATAAGTTCAGTTTTAAGTGGCGAATTGGAGAAACTAGTTTTCGTGTATGCTGACGTTATTGTCGTTACCCCGTCTTTCGAGCAGCATATTAAGATTTCAGCGAAAGATTAATTTTGAAAAATTTGATTTTTATAAACCTGACTTGCGATATCTAGGTTATAGGGTTGGTGCTAATGGATTACAAGTGGATCCTGACAAGGTCAGATGCATGCTGGATATTCCCAGTCCTAAGACTGTTACACATGTCAGGAAAATTATTGGTATTATGCCGTGATATAGGAGGTTCGTGCTCAAATTGGCGTCATTAAATTCACCCTTAACTATAATGTTGCAGAAAAAATTAGAAGTTTTTATCGACCGAGCAATGTATAGACGCCTTCCGAAAGGCCAAGTAAAAGTTGATAACAGCACCAATCTCATCTTGCCCTAATTTCGAATACGTCATTGCCTATTTAAGCAGGCCAATCATTCGTGCACAACGTAACTACTCCACGACTGAAATAACGACTACCTCGCAGTATTGTGGGCGGTCGAAAAACTACGGCCATATTTGGAGAGAATGCGTTTCACCGTAGTGACGGACCATGTATCATTGGAATGGTTGAGTTATTTAAATGACCCCTGTGTCATACTGGCGAGATTAACTGTCCGAATGCACAACATAACTTTCAAATTATTGTTCATCGCAATAAAAGAGAGCACTTGCTTCCAGATTACCTTTCTAGAAGTATCGCAGTAATATATAGAATGCAACCAGAAGATGAAGTATTTTCAGATAAATGGTATAATACGATGGTGAGGTTAGTCCTAGCTGATCCACTGGTTTACCAGGATTGGAAATGAAAACATTTTTCTGCCCAATATCCCAATCTAGCAACACAAAATAGTTTTACCTAAGAAAGAACGAAAAGTTGTTACCTACGAATCACACGACGCTCCTATATCAGGTCACATGTGGATCCAGCAGACATTTGACCGGCTAACGCAGCGAGTCTACTGGCCAAAACTGAAAAAGATGTCGCAACTTATGTTAGGAATTGTAGAATTTGCCAAGAAAACTTGCTCAGAAAACAGCTGGTCCAATGGCCACTCGCAAGAATGCTAGCTTTGATTGGGAAACTCTGTCTAAGCTTGACAGGTCTTTTGCCAAGATCAGTAAATTTCCACTGACTAAACTTTAGAGGGTTTCGTTTTTCTTTTATTTGGCATGCCGAAGAATATTGTTTGTGATAATGGGGTTCAATTTGCTAGTCGCGATTTCAAAACGTTAAGCAAGAGTTATGAGATTACTGTAAATTATACGGTATTACATCACCCGCAAAGTAAGCTGAGTGAACGCACTGACCAGGTAATTAAGACTATGCTCAGGACGTAGGTATCTGAAAATTAAGGACAGGGGACCGGCATCTTTCTAAAGTTGTGCGTGCCAATTAGACATCTACGCCAGATGTAACTAAAATAAGCCCCTACTTTGCAAACAACGGACGAGAAATGGGACAGAAAATGTTAAGGCACTCGCAAAAGCGGTAGAGAAGGTTAGGTCTGATATTATACTTCGATTAAAAAAGCTTTAGAAGCAAGTAAAAAGGTCTATGACTTGCGTAGATGGCAGGTGAGGAATTACGTGGTCTCGGATAGAGCGAGAAATTTTTCTCCTAAACTAGCACCTAGATATATTGGTCTATTTAAGGTATTGATATCAGTTTCCCCATGGGCTTACAAATTAAGTGTTACAGGATAGAAGGCGATAGGTATTTATCACGTTAAGGATATTAAGCCGTATATAGGAAATCGATAATTTCGTGAACAATTAAGGAATTTGCACAATAATCCATTTATGTGACAATCAACTACATTTTATCCCTTTACGTTTCCACCATATGTTGTGTTGCGCGGGTTACGAGCATAGCCAAGTGTACATAATCTTCACATACAAATTGTTCACCTTGCATTTCAGTGCATACATAATAAAATTGTTCCCAGGCATTCCAGTTAGAAACCACGTAGCTTCCCGTGCCGCAGACGGCACGTTTTGTATGATAAGCATGTTTGAACCAGTTAGATTCGTGTTAAAAAAATTCCAGAAAAGGGAACATATTACAAAAGCACCATGCTGAGATTGAGTTCTGAAAACGAAGTAAATTCAATATAATTACAATTTTTCCCAAAATGGGTACAACATCTAATAAAAGCATGTGTTGTCCATGTAGCATACAATGCTTGGCACATATAAAATCAGATCAAGCAGATCAATTTGCAACTCTATCATTATCATCATTACAAGTACCATCGAACGGGAATTTCTTCTCTACGTGATAGAGTGAACATTTTTTGCAAAGATAATTTTATTTGACAAAGCAGCATGGGTTACTCTAAATTCCTTGCTGCTATGCATTTTTGTTCGCTGCTATGCAAATTTTTGCTCTAGTACCGTAAATTCTACCAACTCTTGCTATCATGCACATCTGCTACTCTACCAGTGGTGTCGTGTGCAAGCAAGGTCTATGTACACCACAAGCTGCATTGTCTCGATCTTTTTTGCACTTGGAATCGCTTGATGTAGGTTGGCTAATTAAGGGACTAACATTTATATTGGGTAGCGACTGATATATCACCTTTTAACGACTAATTAAACACTGTATTTCTGGTTTCGACGGAAATTTCGCTGTTCGCATACCGGTCCAGTATTGCAGTCTGAATTCTTCTCAATCATCCTCAGATGGCGAAAGTACAAGTTCGCTATGTTAGCTGACATCGAGAAAATGTACAGGATGAAAAAGTACAATCTCCAGATCAAACCTACCACAGAATAGTATGGAGGAATAATCAAAATGATCCTATTCAAGATAACAAATCAACCACGGTAAGCTTCGGCACTCCTGCATATCTTGCTATAAAACACTAAATCAGCTAGCTATTAATGAAGCTGACAAAATTAACGAAGCTGCGAAAATAGTGTCTCGCGATTTCTACGTCGATGGCCTCCTTACAGGTTCAGATATAAAAGAAAAAGCCTTTCAAATACAACATCAACTTATCAATATGTTATCTTCCGGTGAGTTTAATTTCAGGAAATGTGTTGGCAATTGTTCAGATTTACTATCTAGGATCCCAGAAACATATAGGGAAGTTCAACTTTCTTTGCGATTCGCAAAAGAAGAATCTGTAAAAACCTTAAGCATTCATTGGTTTCCAGGATCTGTAAGCTTTACGCTACAATATAGAAAGAGAGCAGAATGTCTCTCTACAAAGCATTCTATTCTTTCAGTAATCGCGACACTTTTCGATCAGTTTGGCTGAATTTTTCCAAATATATTTATTGCCAATATTTTAATGCAAGCTTTATGGCTTGCAGGATGTTCATGGGATGAACCAATACCGGCATCCATTGATAAGCAGTGGTGCGAAATCCAAACAGAATTACATCGTATTGTTAATATCAAGATCGCGCGTTGTTTACATACTACAAGTAACTTATCTAGCTGTCAGTTACATAGACTTAAGATGCTTCTAATCAAGCGTATTCTGCTGTTGTTTACATTAGAGATATTGTAAGTGAATTAAAAATTTAATTAATTTACTTTTTCAATGATGATCCCACAAACAATGAGCTTCGCTGCAATTTCGTATGATTTCCACAAGTGATCACGAAATCTTTATTTTTCTTTTAATATCCGGCTTCACGAAGGATCAATAAATGATAATAATGAATTAAACCTTTTCGTTTATAATCAGCGCTTTATTTTAATTTGTTGACTGGATAAATGTAATGAGCCGTTGCAGTGATAACAGATTGTACTCAGCAAAGAACAATAGATAATCGATCGAGTGAAGTTGTTTTTTGAAATCAGCAATTTATTATACTACAAACAAATATTTAAGGTAAATGATAAAGCAAGTTTTTTTTTTCATTCAATATTTTTCCATATTCCCCAACAAGAGTTGTTGATGAAGAAGGAATTGTTCAAATTAATTTACTCATGGTAAAGACAAAGGTAGCGCCTGTCAAATCCGTAACACTTCCACGTCTTGATTTCGCGGGCCAGTACTATTAGCACAACTCATAAAACGCATTAAAATCGATTTACAAGTTGATCAAATTCCTTGTTTGGGCAGACTCATCTATTATATTAGCTTGGATTCGTAGTTACCCCAAAAGTATAAAATATATCTGGCTAATTGGGTTGCGGAAATGCAAGGCTTGACGACATTAATGCATGGTATCGTGTAAGGAGGAATTAAGGGTTCATTATAGACTGATCACGAATTATGGCGAACTGGAGCTCAGTGGTTGCAGGAGGGTGAACATAATTGGCCGAAATCTAAACCCATTCCAGCTAACGAGCCTAAGATTGAAGAAAGACGAGTAAGTTATTTCAAAATATCTTATCCAAACATCGATGAGTTGTTTGGAAGATGCTCCAGCTTTACAAAATTACAAAGCATAGTCGCATATTACATCAGGTTTATAAACAATAGCAGAAATGGTTATGTGAAGTCGAATCGAGAGCAACACATCGACCCAAAGATACTTGATACGGTAGGAATAGTTCAAGCAAAAACCCTGCCCATTAAACCAGCACAGAGTGCCGCTTTCGGTATTGAAGTTAAATGTTTACAAGAATGGAATGCACACACAGATAAAAGCAACATTTTATCACTCAACCCCTTCTTAGACAACAATGGGTTAGTTCGCGTAGGTGGACGGTTAAAAAATGCTAACATTCATTATAGTAAAAAACAACCAATACTCCTGACAAAGGAAACCAAATTAACCATTTTAATCATTGAACACTTCCATAAAAAAAACGTTGCATGGAAGCCTGCAACTGGTCTTGTCCACAATACAAAATGAATGCCGGATTCCACAATGACATAAAACCGTGAAGCAGGTTTTACATGCATAATTTGTTTTAAGCAATCTGCGTCCGTCAGATATCAGATTATGGGAAATTTACACTCCCCATTGGTTATTGTGACTAGACCGTTTCAACAAACTGGGTTAGACTATGTTGGCCCTTTCAATTTAAAGGTATTAACATAATCGTGTGTATACATATATGCATTTTCGTTTGCATGGCCACCAAAGCCATTTATATGTATAGAACCTGTATCCGAATTATCCACAGCAGCCTTTATGGCAGCGTTTCGACGTTTCTCTATCCAAACAGGACTTAGCACAGAAATTTTTTCAGATCATGACTCTAATTTCGTTGGAGCTGATAAAGTCCTATGAAATGAATTCAGAACAGCCATACTGCAAGCTAACAAGCATATGGCAGTAACATTTGCCCAATACGGTATATGTTGACACCTTAACCCGCCTTCCGCATCTCATTTTGGAAGCTTTTGCGAGCAGGAAGTTAATTTAATAAAATTCCATTTAAAGCCAATTTTAAGAAATTCTTCATTGTCATTTGAAGAATTCGCAACTGTCTTGGCACAAATGAAGCCTGTTAAAATTCCAAGCCTCTATGTCCAATCACAGAAGATCCAGAGGATCTCAGTAGCTTAATCCCAGAACATTTCTTAATCGGGACGTCCTTACTGCTACCACCAGAACATGGTTCATCGCTAAGAAGGTGAAAACATCTTCAATTGTTGCAACAACAGTTCTGGCACAAATGGTCTAGCGACTACTTGAACTCCCTACAAAATAGACCAAAATGGCAGACTCCAATATCAAATCTTAAAATAGGAGATTTAGTTATAATCATGGAACCAAATTTGGTATCTTGTCGTTGGTTATTAGGACAAATAATTGAAGTTCAGCCAGCTGCTGACAACTACATTCATGTAGTCAGCAAAAAACGAAAAATGGTCTTGTAAAACTACCAATATCCAAAATATGTATATTACCGATACAACCAAATTAAAATATTCATTTCAGGACGAGAAAATTCCCAGTTTTGTTGTTCTGCCGCTACATTTTTTACAACGCTTGCATTGCAGGCAGTCAATGCAGGCAGGAATAGAGCAAAATAATCCATTATGTTAGTGTAAATGTGACTACGACATCAATGAAATTATTAGTCGAAGCGTTGATCTTAAAATGAGCACACCAAACCACAAAACTAATTACGCAGACGAGTTGCCTATCACCCCTAGACGGATTATTGGAAAGAAGTTGGAGGAAGCTTGGAGTTTGGAGAAAGAATTGGCAGAGTGGCTCTTCCTTCGCCCAATCAAGACAACACTGAATCCGTGGAAGAAAATTGGGATCTAGACGTGAAAATCATGCAATTGCCACCATCCCATGTGGGAAGTCTGGACAAGGAGCAGCAGGAGCTTCAAGAATTGACCACAGAGCTCGATGAATTAAAACAACGTGGAATAATCTTGAAGATCAGTCAACGACTTAACCAAATAAAAATGTCATTGAGGACTCCCCATTTACCTCCTCAAATCCTGAAAGGCAAGGACCACAACCAGATGCCATATAACAGCTGTCACCCAACAGTCAACTGGGCACTTGCGTGGACGCTCAACCAGCAACAAAAAAAAAATATTTTGAGCGATCACAGTATTGTGTCGCCCACCTCTCCAGACGAAAATATTACTATAACCATCATAGACAACAAAACATGGTCAACGGCAAAGAGTAAGTTTGAAATATTCACTTGACAGACATTTGCCGCCTTTCAACGGGGGGGGGGGGGGGGGGCAGTATGTTTGAACTAGTTAAGTTCGTGCTAAAAACAATTCATGAAAAGGGAACACATTACAAAAATACCCTGCTAAAATTAAGTGCGGAAAAGAAAATAAATTCAATCTAATTACAATTTTCCCAAAAATAGGTACAACATCTAACAAAAGCATGTGTTGTCATGTAGCATACAATGCATGGTACAAATACAATCAGATCAATTTGCAACTCTATCATTATCATCATCACACATCTTCGAACGGGAATTCCTTCTCGACGTGATAGAGCGAACATTTTTTGCAAACACAGCAGCATGGGTTGCTCTAAACTTTTTGTTGCTATGCATTTTTGTTCGTTGATATGCAAATTTAATGCTAGTACCGTAAAATTACAGATGGAATGCCAATTCTTGTTATCATGCAACTCTGCTACTCTATTAGTTGTGTCGTGTGTAAGCACGGGCTATATAAACCACAAGGTGACTTGTCTCGATCTCTCTTTGTACTTCGCATCGAGAGTTAGGGACTAACATTTATATTGGATATCACTCTGATATATCACCTGTTAACAACTAATTAAAAACTATATTTTTGGTCTCGACAGAAATAAAGAATCTTGTTTCGGGTCTCGACTGAATTTACGATATTTATATTAACACTTTATTTCTGTCCTCTACGGGAATAAAGAATTGTTCTAATAAATGATTAGAATAGAGGATCTTAACATTAGCTTAAAGCCAATTCCTCAAGTGCCAAATTTTACATCGGTGAGTACCAACCACTCGTAACATTTTATTATTTATTCATGTGTCTATATTTTTATACACTTACTCATATATATATCTACATATTATAAACTTCCTGCGTATGTCTATCAAATGTCATGATCCTACATTGCTCTATATTTATTTTACATGTATACATCTATATCACTTTCTTGACGAACTTTTATATATTTATCTGCTTTCAAGGTTAAAGTTGATATTGATGAATTAGAATCAGCTCTGGTAATCCCTTAGCATCCAATTCGATGATCATTATCAGATTCCCTCATGACTATAATTTTGTAATTTTGTTAGTTTGAATTCAATATTACTTATCTTGAAGTTCAATCCGATAATGCCCAAATGATTTTGTTTTTGACCGATGTCTGAGATTATACCAGTGTTCCTTGGTTAAGAGTTGCTCTTAACTGTCCATATATTATTATTTATTGTCATGAATTCAATTATACATTTAAGATTCGCATCTTTTAAAAAAGCTTAAGCGAAAAAAGATAAGAACAAAAACAAAGCGAAAAGTAAGTAAATGAACAAATCTAGGGTGTAGTGGCGCGCAAGAAGAGTGATAAACTATTTATGTAAGTCTCTATGCAACATTGCATGAGTTAATGAAGGTAAATACATTCCTTTTAATGACACCGAAAAAGCCCGAAATTATTGACTGTTTAATATCATGCGGCCAGGCATTATAAAGCTTAAAGGTGCGATTGAAGAACAGTCCTTTTGTTATTAATGCATGAGATCGTGGTAAAATTGAGTTAAGAGTTCATCTATATGAAGAGAACTGGAAATCATCAAAAACATAACCCGGGCAACAAAATTTCATGATTTCTATCATCGTTATCAATGAGCAAAAGTCTAAGTAAGAGGAAAGGTTACACCCAAACACAGTGTTTACATAAGATGAAATGTGATCGAATCTGCGAAGATTGTATATGTATCGAATAATAGAGTTAACTGCAAGTGACAATTTTTTGAAGTTCCGATGATATAGCTTACCATAGATCTCACATCCATAAGCGATTACTGGTAAGAGCAACCAACGAGCCAGGAGCCAACGTTTGCTTAGAGGAGTGAACTGATTGGAAGCCCACAACGATCGGAGAGGTAAATGTGTCTCTGAATATAACACCTAAGTTACGAAGGCAGTCAACCCATTGAATAGACGTGTTATTAAGAATTATTGGGGGAAAACTTGTTTTGTCCAGATTTGTCCTGTAAACAATTATGGCATTCGTTTTTTGAAGGTTAAGCATAAGCTCATTTTGAATTGCCCATCAATTAAGGCATACGAGATCCTCGCTAATGCCACTTATGCCGTCCTCCATAAGACCAAGAGGTCTGGAGAGAAATAATTGCACATCGTCAGCATATAGATGAAGCTCACTATGGGAGATAGATTCAATGATATTATATATGTACATACAAAAAACCAATGGGCCAAGAACCGATCCTTGTGGAACTCCACGATTGACACTGAGGTAAGAGGAGTACCTATCATTATCATACTGTTTGTAGACGATCTGTCCAATAACTATGCAAAAGCCTAGCTGCATAAGGTGAAAAGTGGAATTTTGCAACCAGATTTTTCAAAGAATCGTGTGGTCAACAGTGTCAAAAGCCTTCGAGAAGTCCAGTAGAACTAAAATGTTTAAATTATCTTTCCGCATCTCATTTACTATTTTTAATAATGCGGTGATGCCGGAGTGTTTTGATCGGAATCCAGATTGAAGAGAATGAAGGAGGTTGTTAAGCTGAAGAAAGTTCGAGATTTGCTTAGACGTTGGGACCTTAAGCTATGGGTATGACTTTAGAAAGTCTCCACGTTTGTGGAAATACTGACATAGTGAGACAGGAGTTAAATATATGATTAAGTAGTGAAACAACGAATGGTAGTATAAGCTTTCAGAACTTTTTGGGCGAAATACCATCAACTTCTGCGGATTTTGACTTAATACTGCATAAGGCAAGATACACTTCATGAAGCGTTATATTCGAAAAATAAAAACTAGAAAGGTATGAGTTGATATCAAGGTACTAATGAAACCGCTGTCAGCCACAGAGACCGATGTATTTTGGGCCAGAAAAGACTGATTAGGTTCATCTGGATCAACATCACACTCACACAAACACAAGGAGCCTACTCCAAGGCTCTTAAGATTTTTCCAAAGATTTCCAGCAGGTAAAAAGAACGTAGCTTCGTAAAAATATACTTCTTTTTAGATTGCCGAATAGCACAGGTAAATCGATTACAAAGAGTTTTGTATTCGTCCTAAAACAAAGATATTTTATAACGCTACCACTTGTAGTATGCAAGATTTCTCTTCTGATTGACAGTACGAATCCTAACAGAAAACCAAGGCCGATCCCTATTTAATACTGTCCTTGTAATATAAGGGACGTATTTATCATGTAATTATGACACAATATCATTTAGGAAGCTTACTTGATCGTCAATGTTATGCAGGTAACGTACCGCATTCCAATCAATGGTATCTTCTTCAGCAAACAAGGCGGATAAGTCAACTGCTTTATAATTAAATTATGAAAAATTGCAAGATTCAGCGTTGATATCGGGATGGAAATCATAAATAGTCATAATTAATTCATGATCAGATATTCCAGGCATCGACACTTGGTTGAAAAAATGGTCTTTGGAATTATCCACTGTAAGAAATATGTCTAGAAAGTTGATGAATGAGATGTAAAATGCGTGGGCACTTGATTAACTAGATTTAAATCCAAAGAATCAAGGAGATATTGAAAGGAGTTTGTAAAATAGGATGTAGTTAGAAAATCAATGTTGAAGTCACCGCAAGAGCATAATATGTCTGTACCTAGGTGCAGTATTTTCTAATTCGTTGGAAAAGCTCTGCAGAGAGGGGCATTGGATAGTCTATAAACACATTCAATAAGACATTTACCACTGGTAGAAAATAATTCGCAAAAGATGTCGCAAAAGATGAATTCAGTATCCCGTTCCCCATTATTATATGTTGAAATTACTTTACAGTGAATACTCTTTTTAATAAAGATGGCAACTCCTCCGCAATCAACAATACCACAACCATTACGAAAAACTCTATAATTGTGTAAATGAATTAGGTAGTCATTAATTTCACGTACTTCATCTATGTTTGGAAGTAAGCTTCTCGCATTGAAATGACAAACCTTTAACCCGGAACTCTGTTTGCACATACTGTTAAGAAGAATACGCGTATTGCCTGCTTTAATTTCACCGTTAGGGTTAGCCAACATCAAAAATCAGTAAGCCAAGCACATATCGACTCACAAAAAGACATTTCAGATATTGAAAAAAATGAAAGGTACACGAAGAATAAAGATCGAACCGCGCATCTACAAGAATCTAATAATAATGCACGAAAAATAACTAAAAAAATATTACAAGTTGAAATGAAAAACATAGAAAAATTTTGTATATACATATTCAGCCGAGCAGTTTCTCCAAACATTCGAGAGTTTCAATGACCACAGAATATTCTTCCGCACAAATACTCGACCATGAACAGTAAAAACAGAAGTATGTTTATGACGCTTCAGATCAAGAGCCCTCCGTTTGATGGTATCGTTTGTTGAAATCAGAAATTCATTTAAAAATATTGCACTAGATTCATCTGTAACTTCTCCCATCCCGATTTCGAGCAGGGTCAAGTAGACAGTGCCAGTATTACGTCTTGTTTTGATTGTAGATCTGATAGCAGAGAGTAATGAGCTCCTCTCTTTAGGACTGTTCATTTTTATTATAACGGGCGATAAAACTGCCGTCCTCTTTACTCCCACGTTTTAAGAGAAAAATTTGTTTAGGTATTATTTTCGTAGCCAGGCCAGTTGAGGCGCAAAATTTAGAAAAAAATGTCCTGTAGATATTCGCCGTTAACGTTAGGAACACCACTCAAAACCACATCACTGGATGCATGCATCCGCTCAAAAAACTCGAGGCGTTGATGTGCCCGGCGTAGATCACTTATTTTATATCATTTATGTCTGTACGTACTGCATCAATAAAAGTCTTCAGAATAGACATAATACTTTTTTCGAAATCAGACAAAAGACCCTTTAATTCGTTAGTTAATTTATCCTCAATTTCTTGACAACGATCAGATATTTGTGCCTCCAAATTACTTATACATACACACATCTTTATACATATAATATTGATGAAAATGTTACATTCACATGGAATTCAAATAGGTTGTAAATAAAACTTCTGATCAAGATTTATTGTGATTTTAATCAATTCATTAGCAATGGCGTACAAGTTGCATGTGGCTTGGTCCTAACAAAAGTGAGCTTAAATAATTATTGCAGATCTGAAGCGGTACATTATGATAATAGATTGCATTTTACAAAGATAAAATGTGAGTGTATAGAGAACAATTATTGAGTGCAATGAACTGGCTTTTAGCCAATAGCATGGTAGCTACATTACTGAACAACAACATGTGATACATCATGAATTGAAAGTTACTTTGAATTATTTGACATTTAAACCGTACAGGCAGGGTAATTGTATAATCTATTGTTAAGTGCCACCCTGTGAGGTAAGACGACTAGCGCCACTTGTTGACTGTAAACTATTGTTAAGTGCCACCCTGTGAGGTGTTACGTATTAGGGGTAGTTCTTCAACGAAATCACTTAATCACCAATATGTCACTTTAACACCGTTCACAGTGAGCGAAGCACTTGTGTCTTGCCTGAACAATGGCGAGGGTTTTGTAGCAATAAAACACACTTCTCCTTATTTTTATATACACTCCGTTAATTTATTTATTAAATAATGTTATCTTCAATCTCTATTAACTAGGCGAGGAAATCTTATACCTTTTCGATAAAATCCTTAGCTAAAATAATATCCGCGAGGCGAACTAATTGACAAATCACGATCAACTCTCTATTAACTAGGCGAGGAAATCTTATTCCTTTTCGATAAAATCCTTAGTTAAAATCTTTTAATAAAAATCTCACAACTCAACAATATCCGCGAGGCGAACCAATTGACAAATCACGATCAACTCTTTATCGACTTTTAATTTTTCATTAATTAAGTCTCGGCAGTCAGGATAAGAAAATGCTTAATTAGCATTCCTATCCTGAGAAAAATATATTATCGTTGGGCATGTTTAATCATGCCCACAAAAATTTCTAGCCGGACGGAGGTGAAACCCGATATTTTCATAAATATCGAGCCACCAACCCGTCGTCTTATCGTTTCTTACATTGTTGCGCACTTGAATTCTCGCGTCGCTTTTATCTTTTTATTACTTTGTTGCGCGATTGAATTTATATTTTATGCTGACAAATCTTACTGAGGGTAAGATTTGTCATGGAATTCGACTTTATTTGTCGCCTTTTTCAAGTGAGCCATGCAAAGAAATTGCTGATGCAACTTTCTTTGCGTGTGAATAGATAAGCTGGTCACGTTGTTAAGTGTGACTAGCTTATAGGACCCTTTTCATGACTTGATTTTAATTTTATTTGAATTTCTTTTAAAGTTTTTTAGGTTTTTTAGGTAATTTTGATTGTGTTAGGGCCTGATGTTGTGTATACAACATACCTTCCCCCTTTGAGGAAGAGAGCTATTCTTTGGAGAGGAATAGCTCTCATAAAAATAAAATTTTGTTTCCTCTTTTGTTTTGTGAGCTTAATCTAAATATAATTAAAAAAAAATTACAATTAGAAAGTTCCGTGTTTTGATTTCTCTTATCCCGTTCTTATTTTTGCGAGGTGTGAGGTCCGATCTTTGTTTTAGTTACTTTGTTGTACCGTATTTTATTTGCAAATGATAGGCAACATTTTTTTTTTTGGGCTTCGTATGGTTCTAACCCTTAGCGAAAACTTGGTAGTTACAAATACTTATTACCATTCCGTATCTTACATGAACACTTTTTTTTTGTCTTATTATGTAATAAAAACTAATTTAATAATATTCATATATAATGTCTAACCTAGTGTTAGTGTTTGTTACGTTTTTGTTTTATACTAGATTAGTGTTTTTAGCCTAGTATTATTTATTAATATATTTTGTAATTACTAATTTTCTAGTGAGAAGGATATCTAAATATATATTTTATGATTATTCTATTTTCTATATGATATATATATATATATATATATATGTATTTTGTTTTATACAAATTTATTTTGCTATATGCACGTATGTGGTTTTGACACCATATTTCTAAAATGCTAGGAGTTATACACTGTCCCTATATAAAATTTCTTTTGATTAATTAGTGTTATAGTATATAGTATACCCTATTCTACGGTTGGTATTAATTTATCTTACCTTTACTTACTAATAATAATCATATAATAATATCTAATAATATCTATATTTATTTGTTTATTTTGTTATGTTTTACATTTTTCTTGTTTGTTTTATTCTCTCTCCTTTTGAGATTTACATTATACTTGTAATACTACTAGTGCCTTTGCTTCTATCTATTTTATGTGTCGGCTAGTGGTTGTTAGATAGTTACCTTTTAGAACGAGTGACCTTACGAAGTGGAAATTTTATACCACTTGCACCGACCTTGTAGGTGGTAGGGTGCGGGTCCTTTTAAGAGGGGTAGGTTCGACTGTTTGGATTTGTTCGATTTGTTCGATTTGTCCCTCCGCCTCTGGGTTTCTTTCAGATTTGCGTAAGCGATAATTTTTAATAAATGGGGCTAGCCATTTGGCGACTAGGTATAGCACCATACATGTGGTGGCAACACCAGTTAGGGAAACTGAAGTTGTTGCTAGTACATGTGTAGGGTGGTGACTTAAGTGGGGTGTTATGTTTGTTAATTTTTTGTCCAGCTCTTTTAATGACTGGGTACCTTTTAGGATAAGATTATTCGTATCATCTCCTGAATATAGTTCTGTTTTAATATTTTCTATTTTTGGCTCATTAGTTATGTTCAGAAATTGGTTCACTATTCTTTCTAAAGAGGCCGTATTTGGGAAATAATTAGGCTGTCTGAGACTTAATTTTTGGATATTCTCTGCCTCATAGTGTAGGATTTGCGATCCCACTTGTAATTGGCAGGGATGGTTGATAGTTATTATCCCTTGGCCTTCTATTTTGGAGGTTAGGAATTGTTGGGTACACTGAAGGTGTACAATGGCTGGCTCTGTCAACGAGAATATCCAAGAATTTGGTTTACTTAGTTTAATAAATAGGTCTCTGGGAGGTATTTGTGCTCTGAATTGACACTGAGGCTCTTCCTTTAATGGATTAAATAGCAGCTTCACTATGCATTCCTTAGACATCGTAGCCTTTGTTATGGGGATGCCCAGCTTAGCGATGAAAGTGTCCTCCTCTGAGTTTTGGGTGATCTTTTTAAAGGTCCTAATAGTTTGTGGTTTTAACAATAGAATATCCTGTGTCTGTACTTGGTGTGCTACGTGCGAATACTCTATTTCAGGTACCAAAGATTGTTTTTTATTAACGTGTATGGGGAAACTGTGTATTCGATACAACTTCATTTGTGGTAGATTGAAAATCGGAAGTTGTATTCGAATGACTAATCTGTCTTGGACTAGATGAGCTTTTGTCTCGGCTGTTTGATATAATAGAGATAGACAGTTTTGTGCATCTGGACAAGTAGCATGGGATTTGTGGTATATTTCTAGTAACTTTTTGGGAGACACCACTAGCGGGTGCAGTTGGTGATTTTTGCTGGCAACTATTATATCGAGTAAGGCTTGCTGCCTATACTCGATCTCTACAATTTGCAAAGTGAGGCTAGAGATTATTTCCTGCCTCAGTTGTCTCATCAGCAATTCATCGGTGATATTTTGCATGATATTTACCTGGTGAGTCATTTGACGCTGTCTTTCCTGTAGGGATGTCAACGGCCTTTGGATCTGCTGTAGTGTAGTTTTGACTACACTGATCTGTTGTCTTTCTAGGTCGGCTAGTGCTTTGGTGTTTGTTTCGAGGTCCTCAAGTCGACTGTATACCTCTTTTTCATTAGTGCTGTCCATGGTCCCGAATAGGTAGTGCATTGCATTCCCTATTCCATCAAGGATAGATCTTGTTGATCTTGATTTTGGGACCACTTCTCGAATGACACTTGTTCTTCTCTTGATATTTTCCAAGAGTGAATGAACGTGTTTTTGTTGAACCAGACATAGCTCATCCGTTTGAGAACGATTTGAGCATAGTCGATATACTAAATGTTCCGCCTGTTCTGCCATAAGCGTTTGGTTGTCCAGTTCCATCAGGTTGATTTCCGTTAAAACATTCCATACGCTGTGGTATACTCGTAGTTTTCCCAGATCTTCATACAGTACTCCCGTGTTGTTTAGGGGGCTTATGGTGTAGGGATCCGCTGCTATTTGTCCCATTGTCAGATGAAGACAGCACGTTAACATAAATAAGTGCTTCATGGTCTGCAGAAAATGAAGGATAGGCTTCATTAGTCAGATAGTCGTACTAAATCGCATATAATATTCAGGTAATTATTGCTTAATTGGACGGTTGATAGTTTGTCTATTGGGAGCTTACTTGCTAAAAGGAAGACGAGATAGAACAGAATCAGAGAAACATAAAAATTCATGTTGAATCTCGTAAATATACAGTAGGGTTTTTAGTGTTAAGAGCATTGTTTTAATTCACTCTTATCTACCAAAACAAGGTATGGGGAGTGTAAGTTAGAGCATGCTAAATTTCATCAACTTCTCTATGAGCTCTGAAATCGATGAGCATTGTACTTTTTCCAAAAAATTTTACTGGTAAAACGTTTAATTTACTCATAGCTACTAAAAAGTAAAAATTTATTTGTTATATGTCCCGATTTATTTTTATTTTGTTATAAGTAACAACGTATATACGGGTACTTTTATTTAGCTTATTTTTTATTGATTTAAATAAAATTTAGGTAAGGGTTTACTTCGTGAGTCATAGGGAATAATTCCGAGTGCGGAACCTTTAATTAGGTAGTTGTTAGTTTAACTGGCGAAATTTTGTTTCAGTGGAACTTATTTTCTAAAGGTGTATGTACCAGTATACTACTCGTAATAGGGTTTCAAACGGTTGTTGTGTACTACAACCTGTCGCTTGCCTATTTTTATGGTAGTGTTTGTTGGACTAGGTACATGGATTACCAGATATGGTCCAACCCAAATTTGAGACAGTTTATGTTTCCTACTCTCACTTTTGAGGAGGACTTTGTCTCCTAAGTGGAAAGTGAGAGGCCTGACTGTTTTGTCGTAATATGCCTTCGAGCGTTGTTTGCTGGCTAGGAGATTTTTACGAGCCGTGGCATATGATTTTTGTAATCTGTACTTTAGCATATGGTAATAACTTTCGTGGTTGTAAACGGGTTCAGGATCCCGTTTTAAATTAGATGGGACATCCGCTGTGAAGCCGTAAAGGCAATCCATTGGGGTTAATTTAGTACCCTCGTGTACACTGTTATTGTATACGAATGCAGCGGTTCGTAGGAATTGATCCCATGTTTTGGGATTTTCGTCTACGATTGTACGCAGATATTCGATTAGAGGTCTATGTGCAAGCTCCAGTGCTCCATTAGACTGTGGATGGTATGCCGAAGTTTGTAACTTCTTTACCTTTAGCAGTTTGCAGACCTTCTTGAATAGCTCACTCAGGAAATTAGTTCCCTGATCGGTGACTATTCTCTTTGGAATGCGATAACGCGTGACAATCTCATTGAAAAAGATTTGCGCCACCGTTACTGCTTCTCCATTAGGTATGGCGTACCAATCGACAAATTTGGTAAGATTATCTCGGAAAGTTAAGATATATTTATTACCTGATATGGTCTCTTCTAGTGGACCTACTATATCGAGGTAAACCTTGTCGAAAGGTTGTTCTGCGATGTACGTTATTACCATTGGCATCTTGAATTGTGGGGATGCTTTCATTGTTTGGCACTTAGGGCATTTTTTTATGTATTTCTTTATATCGCTAAGCATGTGTCTCCACCAATACTTGCGTCTTATTTTTTTATAAGTCTTAATTCTTAATGACACCCTGATAGCCGCCGAAAGGAGAGTCGTGATAATCCTTTAGGATTGTTTGGACTTCCTTGGGGCTCGTGATTATCTCAGGTGCCTTGACTGGACTTATATCTTGTTCAAGCGTAGCAGGGGGTTGTATTTCCGCCTTTGGGGGTTCATATTCTTTATGTTCCGCTGCCGTAGGCTGTGTTTCAGGGCTGGGGCTCATATTGGCCTCTTGGGCTTTCTGTTTTTGAGCTCTGGTCACGGCGAAGCAATGAGCGGGTTTCTTGGTTTTCCGTTTATTTGGGGAATTATTTTCCTCCACATCAGAGTCCATAGTGTGGTGGGCTTGGGCTTGTACCGTTAAGGTGTTGCCTGTATAGTCTTCGTTTAATACTTGTGGAATGCGGCTTAATGCATCCGCATTGGTATTATACTTCCTTGGTTTGTATTCGATGGTATAATCGAATTCTGATAATTTGTGGTGAAATCTCACCAGACGGGAAGTCGGGTCTTTAACATTAAAGACACTTTCAGAGGCTTGTGGTCAGTATAGACCGTAAACTTCCTGCCTTGAAGGTAGCATCGGAAATTCCTAGTGGCCCAGACTATAGCCAATAACTCCTTTTCAATTGTGGAGTAATTTCTCTCGGCTTTGTTCAGCGTTCGGCTTGCATAGGCGATAGGCTGGTCTTTTCCCACTTCTCCTTGGGAAAGTACAGCTTCTAAAGCTTCGTTACTGGCGTCCGTTGTGAGGTTGAATGCTTTAGAAAAATCTGGATAGATTAAAAGAGGTGGTGAAATTAGAGCATTTTTAATGCTTTGGAATGCTTCTTGGCATTTTGCGGTCCAAGTAAATTTTACATCCTTGCGGAGTAAATTCGTAATTGGCCGAACGATTTTTGAGAAGTCCGGGATGAACTTCCTATAGTAATTGGCGAGTCCTAAAAAGGACTGAACTTGCCTAACTGTTCTAGGAACAGGGAATGTTTGGACGCAGGCCGTTTTGCTGGGGTCTGGTAATGCACCTTCGCTAGAGCATTTGTGCCCTAGGTAAACAACTTCTCTTCTCAAGAACTGGCACTTCTCTGGCTGCAGCTTGAGGTTGTTTTCTCTCAATTTGTCGAAGACTTTACGAAGTTTATCATTGTGGTCATTTAAGTTTTTTCCATAAATGACGATGTCGTCAAGATAAACGAAGCATTCGAGGCCTTGTAGGCCTGTCAGAACGAAGTTCATGAGGCGTTGGAATGTAGCGGGAGCTCCTTTGAGTCCGAATGGCATACGCTTAAATTCGTAGAGCCCGTAATTAGTGCTAAAACGGTTTTATGTCGATCTTTTTTGTCGACTAAGACTTGGTGGTAGCCGTTGGCTAAATCGAGGGTGGTAAAGTACCAGGCATGACCTAGTTGATCAAGAATATCCTCGATTCGGGGTAGCGGAAATGCATCGCCAATTGTCTTTTCGTTTAATTTACGAAAATCGACAACGACGCGCCACCTTTTCTCACCATCAGGTCCCGCCTTTTTGGGGACAACTAATAAGGGTGAATTCCAAGGGCTTTTGCTAGTTTGGACAATCCCGTTGTCTAGCATTTCTCTTAATTGCTCGTTTATGACTTGTCTCTGAGTCTCTGGTAATCGATAGGCCTTTTGGTTTATTGGGGCCTGATCTTGTATTAATGGAATGTTATGGGTGGTATCGTTTGTAAATGTAAGCTTATCACCTTTAAGGTAAAAGATATCATTGTACTCATAACAGAGTTCCGATATTGAAGCTTTTTCTTCCGCGTTTAAAGTTTCATCCAGGTTGACCTCTTGATCTAACCTGATGAGTCGCGGGCTATTTCTGGGATCTTCCTGATCCGCAAACAAGTATCTTACATGTTGTAAAATAGCTGTATTTTCCGAAAAGTTCGTATTTTTCTCCTTGCTGTGTTTATCTTCCTTTTTACTTACACTTCTATTGTCTGATGGCAGGGAATGCGCTTCCTGCTGTTCGAGTGGTGGAGTACTATGTTGTATTGGTATTTTTGTTGGTTTAGAGTACTCGCACGCATTGACACCTTGGTTTATGGGCCGTGAGAAATTGGTATTTTTAACTATATTTGATGGTGGAGCCAACATTGCCTTTAATGAGGTCTTACGGATCTCGCACGCATCTTTTGTAGGATTCTGGAGTCTCATTTGATTCTTAATATTAACTTTTTTAGGTGGTGGAGTCGGCCTTGTCTTTGAACAAGTCTTTTTGATATCACACGCACCTTTACTTGGGCTCTTATGCCTTGTAATTATCTTAAATCTAGGTATATTGGATGGAGGAGTCAGCTGCATTTGGCTTATCGGCTGCTTTACCTCTCTCGCATCCCACATTGGGCTCTGAGGCCTTAACAATTTTTTAAGATTTTCTTTATTGTACGGTGGAGTCTGCCTTGCCCCTGCTCGGGTCTTACTGGGCTCGCACGCGTCACTTATTTCGGTTCCTAGTTGAGATAAGAACTTGTATTTAGGAATTTTAGAATTTGAAGTCTTGTTCGGCTTGGGCTCGGATTCGGGAAGCTCACTGTTGTTTATGTTGCTCGTTTGCGATGCATTCGGCTTGAGAACGTTTTGTATATAGGCGGCTTCTCCTACTGGG
Source organism: Dioctria linearis (assembly GCA_963930735.1). NCBI lineage: Eukaryota > Metazoa > Arthropoda > Insecta > Diptera > Asilidae > Dioctria > Dioctria linearis. The sequence goes on along the minus strand of OZ005741.1, from coordinate 83,956,528 downwards.
ATGACGGCGTAGTCATGGATAGGTAGCAATTGTACCAATAAACTGGAGATGACTACTTGAGAATTGTTACTGTTGAGTATGGCTACTTGCACTGTTTCTTTCCCAGTGGGGAGTAAACTGTTGGCCAGGAAGACTCCATCGTCTATCTCTTTAGATAGACAGAGCATTTCTTCCTTCACTCGCAACGGGACCGTGGTGATCATTTGTGACCTAGCAGGTATGCATATTGGTTCTTCTAAGGTAACCAAATGCTGCCTTATTTCGCTGGTCTCTTGATCACCAAGACAGCTCTTTTCGCATTCCAGTGGCTCTTGTTGAACCTGGCAGCCAGCATTACTCTTTTGAGTTGCCTTGGAGACACTGCAGGTAGATAGCTTAACCTGTTTAGGCTCCATCTTTTCTGCCAGTGATCTCACTTCGACTGCTTTTCTGGAGTACAGCTTGTCCGTTTTATATGACAAGGGCACAGTAAACTCTTCGGAGTTGGTCTCCGTACAAGGAAACTTAAGTGCTTTATTTGGGCCTTCAACATTACAATTGTTTGATAGGAAATCGTTTCCTAATAGGCCGTCATCGGAAAGACCTGGCAAATTTTGTACTACTTGAAACTTGCAGGGAATTTTATTTTTGAAATTGAAGTTACCCTTGCAATTTCCCAGTGTCTTTCCAGTTCCAAAGGGGGTCTGTAGAGTGCATGCCTCACTTGAATTAATTAGTTTGAGGTCTTTAATCGCTTTCTTCTTTATAATACTGACCTCAGCGCCAGTGTCCACTACTAGTTTTGTTTGGCCGTTAAGGCTTATGTCCAGTGGTAGATAGCTTAACCTGTTTAGGCTCCATCTTTTCTGCCAGTGATCTCACTTCGACTGCTTTTCTGGAGTACAGCTTGTCCGTTTTATATGACAAGGGCACAGTAAACTCTTCGGAGTTGGTCTCCGTACAAGGAAACTTAAGTGCTTTATTTGGGCCTTCAACATTACAATTGTTTGATAGGAAATCGTTTCCTAATAGGCCGTCATCGGAAAGACCTGGCAAATTTTGTACTACTTGAAACTTGCAGGGAATTTTATTTTTGAAATTGAAGTTACCCTTGCAATTTCCCAGTGTCTTTCCAGTTCCAAAGGGGGTCTGTAGAGTGCATGCCTCACTTGAATTAATTAGTTTGAGGTCTTTAATCGCTTTCTTCTTTATAATACTGACCTCAGCGCCAGTGTCCACTACTAGTTTTGTTTGGCCGTTAAGGCTTATGTCCAGTGGTAGATAGCTTAACCTGTTTAGGCTCCATCTTTTCTGCCAGTGATCTCACTTCGACTGCTTTTCTGGAGTACAGCTTGTCCGTTTTATATGACAAGGGCACAGTAAACTCTTCGGAGTTGGTCTCCGTACAAGGAAACTTAAGTGCTTTATTTGGGCCTTCAACAATACAATTGTTTGATAGGAAATCGTTTCCTAATAGGCCGTCATCGGAAAGACCTGGCAAATTTTGTACTACTTGAAACTTGCAGGGAATTTTATTTTTGAAATTGAAGTTACCCTTGCAATTTCCCAGTGTCTTTCCAGTTCCAAAGGGGGTCTGTAGAGTGCATGCCTCACTTGAATTAATTAGTTTGAGGTCTTTAATCGCTTTCTTCTTTATAATACTGACCTCAGCGCCAGTGTCCACTACTAGTTTTGTTTGGCCGTTAAGGCTTATGTCCAATGGAAGTTTCACTGTAGGGACACCGGATTCGGGCGCTTGAGGCGACCCTTTTAAATTTTTAGTTGGGTTTATAGTCGAGCCGGGGAGTTTTGGGTCGACTGCATGTCGTTTCCCTGACTCCGGGCTTCCCACTTTTTCTTTTGCCTGCAGTTTTCATCTGCGTGTCCACGGCGACCACAAAAATTACACTTGAGTCTTATGTTAAAGACCTGGAGACCTTTGGTGTTATGCTGTTCTGTTGGTGGTCTGCTGGGGAGGCGTTGAGGAACATTTTGTTGAGACTGAGTGAAGTCCTGGTGTGTCTTTCTATTTGTTCTGCAATCACGAACGTCGTGTCCATATTTTTTGCAGTTCGAGCAGAAAGGGGTGTTTTTGCGCTTTAGGCAATCTGTATATGTATGACCCTTCGCTGACAGTAGCTACACGCGATGTTACGGATCAGTGCATCTGTGTCCGACCTTTTAGTTTCAGAGTATATAGGTGCTCGGTGGCGTGGCTGTGATATTGTGTTATTTGCGTGGCGTGAGAAATGGTTTGGGTTCGGTGTTCGAGGTGATGCGAACATAGGTGTTGATGGCATTTGATAATACGGGGATCTGTAGAACGCTCTCACTCGTAATTCTGGGTCTACTGGAGCCACTGGAGGAGCTTGTGCCAGAGCACTCTGGACGAATGTAGCACTTTGCTGTAGTTTCTCCATGTCCAGGGCTTTTTGTATGAGAGATTCTATATCGCCTTCTCCCTGCGTGAGTAAATATTGACACAAATGTGGATTAGTTACTCCACTTTTGAGAGCATTTTTGGCGAAGTCCATCAGCTGTGTTTTCACAGCCGGGACTGCCTCAGCTCCATACTTTTGTGTCGCAGCCTCATTGCAGATCGTCAACAGCTGCTTCAACCTTGTAGCAAAAGCAGTGAGAGATTCCATTGGGTTCTGTCGTGTGGTGATCAATCTGTTCACCAATTCCTGATACGTCTCACGGGGAAGGTATGTCCTGTTCAAACGTTCCTCTACCTCAGTGAATGAAGTAGGGACGTCTGAAGCGAATAGCTGATATGCATCACCTCTTAATCTTGTGGGGAGAACCTGAAGGAAAGCCACCTTTTCTTCATCATTAAGGCACTGCATAGTTTGCTTGCAGCAGCCGATGAAGGTCTGTAGCTCACGTCCCATTTGTGGGGTACTTTCACCCGAAAATAAAGGGACGAGCTGAGCCGTTAATTTTGCAACTTTGGCGTAGTCCACCATGTTTTGTAGCCTTTTGGCTGAATATTTAAATTTAGGTGGACTAATGGGACTACCTTCTGGACTAGTTTCCGTTAAGGATTCTTCCAGCCAATCTATTAAAAGGTCCTCTGGTGTAGGGTCTATCACTTCACTAACACAACCACTTTCTTTTGGGTCTTCACTTAAATTATCACTTTTATTTAATTCTAAATTATTCTCACTTTTATTCTTATCTAATTCGAGGGAGCGCTGAGATTCAGTTAGGTTATTTAACTCTTCACGAAATCGAACTGTATTTTCCTTTAAAGCCTGGATTTGTGCAAGCCTATTTTCTCGGGTTTGACTTAATTTTCTACTCAGTAAATCACACTGGGTGATAGCTAGCGTGCCTGAATCTTGCGCTCTCTCATACAATCTATCTAAAAACTTATTAAGACTTACTTGTGTAGTGGGACCTGACAATATAGCTCCACTTCGGAGTCGAGGTCCTGTTGGAGTTGGTGTTGGTTGTTGATCCGCAGCTGATGATGTACCTTTCCGGAGGTGCGTAGTATCGGCACCTGGGGCTGATCCCGCGTCGGCTAAAGGTGGAGGATTTGTCCTCCTTGCTGCTTCTGGTTCCTGTTGGACTGGATTAGAGCTGTTGCTTTCTGACATGTATTGTCGGTTGAAAGGGGGGCTCCGGCCTGCTTATTTCCCTTTGATGTAGTTTGGAGGGGGGTTTCCTTAACCGTCTTCGTATTCCCTCCGAGTACTTTTGTCCGCTGCCGTCTGATTTATTTGCTGCCGGGGGGGCCTTGAGCCGTCTTACTTCCCCTGGTGTTAGTTGAAAGGGGGGGCTATTAAAGCCGCCTTCGAATTTCCCTTCAACTCTGGATCGAAGTCGTCTAATGAGCGAGCTGACTGCTGTTTTTCTCGGTACTTCGGGATTTCGTATTCGTCCTTCTGGTAGCCTTTATGTAGTCCTGATTTCCCTCGGTGGTGCTTGTGCACTGACTGGGGTGAACGCGTGCTCGCCTGGAGCAGAGGCGCCTACAGATGAAATCTACCCGAGTGTTGGGGGTGACTTGGCTTGAATAGCGTCGTCAAAGGTTCCCCTTTTTGTTCGCAGGATCAAGGAATTTAAGCTTTTGATTATTTAGCGAGATCAAGCTACCTTGATCCTACCGGCTGCGCCAATTTTGTTACGTATTAGGGGTAGTTCTTCAACGAAATCACTTAATCACCAATATGTCACTTTAACACCGTTCACAGTGAGCGAAGCACTTGTGTCTTGCCTGAACAATGGCGAGGGTTTTGTAGCAAAAAAACACACTTCTCCTTATTTTTATTTACACTCCGTTAATTTATTTATTAAATAATGTTATCTTCAATCTCTATTAACTAGGCGAGGAAATCTTATACCTTTTCGATAAAATCCTTAGCTAAAATAATATCCGCGAGGCGAACTAATTGACAAATCACGATCAACTCTCTATTAACTAGGCGAGGAAATCTTATTCCTTTTCGATAAAATCCTTAGTTAAAATCTTTTAATAAAAATCTCACAACTCAACAATATCCGCGAGGCGAACCAATTGACAAATCACGATCAACTCTCTATTAACTAGGCGAGGAAATCTTATTCCTTTTCGATAAAATCCTTAGTTAAAATCTTTTAATAAAAATCTCACAACTCAACAATATCCGCGAGGCGAACCAATTGACAAATCACGATCAACTCTTTATCGACTTTTAATTTTTCATTAATTAAGTCTCGGCAGTCAGGATAAGAAAATGCTTAATTAGCATTCCTATCCTGAGAAAAATATATTATCGTTGGGCATGTTTAATCATGCCCACAAAAATTTCTAGCCGGACGGAGGTGAAACCCGATATTTTCATAAATATCGAGCCACCAACCCGTCGTCTTATCGTTTCTTACATTGTTGCGCACTTGAATTCTCGCGTCGCTTTTATCTTTTTATTACTTTGTTGCGCGATTGAATTTATATTTTATGCTGACAAATCTTACTGAGGGTAAGATTTGTCATGGAATTCGACTTTATTTGTCGCCTTTTTCAAGTGGGCCATGCAAAGAAATTGCTGATGCAACTTTTTTTGCGTGTGAATAGATAAGCTGGTCACGTTGTTAAGTGTGACTAGCTTATAGGACCCTTTTCATGACTTGATTTTAATTTTCTTTGAATTTCTTTTAAAGTTTTTTAGGTTTTTTAGGTAATTTTGATTGTTTTAGGGCCTGATGTTGTGTATACAACAGAGGTAGCACAGCTAGCGCCATTTTTTTGTACTAAAAATTAAGAATTGTCGCCATTCACCAAGAAGACGCCATTCGGCAAAGAAGTATAAGTAAATTCTAAATAAAGATATATTGCGTGAAAAAGATCTCGAGTATTCATTTTTTTAAAACCCAACAAAAATAGTTACGAGAATTGGGCAAAAGCCCAACATTTTGGTCCTTCGACTCCCGGATATTTGCGGTATTCATTGCGATAGATTGAGCGATTGGTGCTGCTACTTTAGAAAAGCTTGGTTAAAAGTTTTGCGTCTTGGTGAATCATCAGGTATACAATTATTTTGTGTGTTCGCTGCTGGATTGGAATCTGGTTTTTTGGAGCTGAAACTCATAAGAATAGTTGTGTGCTGCGTAGCAGGTTAAGATTACAATTGCGACAAGTGGTATCTTGTCAGGGAAAACCCTTTGTGCAGAAATTGCAGACATCGGAGCTTTTGTTTCAACTTTAAGGTTGAAATCGATGTAATTGACGTCATCACATTGTGTCTACGATTGTAGCTGGATCGGATCTTGGATATTGGTGACAGTTGTCAGTTACGTGTTGTCCCGGACTACACTTAGGAAATAGTTCTTGTCTTGGGATTTAAGGAAATGTCCGTTCCAGTATACCTCAAACATTGATTAGAGAAGTAATCAAGTGTCAAATCTAATAAACTTGAAACAAGAACATTGGACAGCAGCGTAGCAGGAATTTGGAATATATGTTGCCTAAATGTTTGTTTGAGTTTAGTTAAAAAACAAGGTAAACGATTTAAGGCTGATTATATTCTTAAATTACATTCTTAAATTATATGACTAAATTATATTTGTGAATTATATTTTTGGAATTATATGCTTAGTATAAGTCGTAAAAATGGCAAAAGATGTCAAATATTTTAAAAATTCCATTCGAGGAATCAAGTCGACTCTGTCGCATTATAAAAACCAATTAGATGGGGACGTAGAAAAATTAAGTAGGTTTCAAATAAAATCTATTCAAAGTAGAATTCAGTTTGAACAGGATTTTTCGTATGTAGAAACTAAAGTGCTGAAGTTAAGTGACCAATTTAATAATCTACCGGTCAATAGTAATGAAAGACCGAATGAGGTTGTCAGTGAGTCAATGATTTCGTTGCCTTTACCGGAAGTTTCACTACCCCATTTTGTCGGTAAAATAAATTCATTGATTGGTTTTAGACACAGATTTTGTGATTTAGTTCACAACAACAAACAATTTTCAAAGCAAGTCAAGTTTCATTATCTTAAAGATTGTCTTATAGGAGGAAGTGCGTACCACTTCATCGATGGCATTTCGGCAACAGTTGAGAACTACGATCAAATATGGAAAACCATTTTTGAAAAGTTTAATAATGAGGAACGAATCAAGAATATGTACATGAATAATCTTTATCATTTAAGATGTGTATCACAAGAAAATGAATCCAAGGCCTTAAGAGAGTTTTTAGATTCTTTTCAAAGATCATATAATGCATTGAAATCGCTAAATGTGCCAGTCGAGAATTGGGAATTGTATTTGGTATTTCATTTGGTTGAGTTGTGCGATCCCTTAACGCGACAGTATTTAGAAAGTAAACGTGCTATTGAAAAGGTATTTTCATTGACCAATGTTATTGAATTGTTGGAATCAAGAATAAGAATGTTAGATGCAATGTCGGATACTAATAAGGCTAACAGTACACTATTTAAGAAGCATAAGCTTTTACAAGCCTTAGTAGCTTCAACTAGACCGGAAACTTTTAAATGTTATTATTGTTCTGATTCACATGGAATTGTAAAATGTGAAAAAATTCAGTGCTTTATCATATGATGAAAAAATGAAATGGGTTTTAAAAGAAAATCGGTGTATTAATTGCTTGAGTAAACATTATCAGAATGTTACGTGTAAGTCGTCAGGTTGTAGGATATGTCATTATAAACATCACACCCTTTTGCATTCGAAAACAGTAAAAAGATATACTGGTGTTAGAAAAACTTATTTTATACCCTCGCAAAATAGAATCAATCAGGGTTCTCTTATGAATCAGGATTATGTAACTGAACATAATGTCACTGGTATAAATTTAGTAAGTGAAAAAGCAGAAGAGAGGTCAGCGTCTCCTGCGATGCTAATCACTTGTGCATCCAATACAAAGCCTCAAGTGAAAAATAAGTTACAAGTTTTATTACCCACTGCCATTGTTTGGGTTCGAGTTCAGTATGGGAACACAATGCCATGTCGTGTTTTGTTGGATTCAGGAAGTCAATCTAATTTTGTTACTGAGAGGTTTCGACAGGGTTTGAGAGTTTAAAAACATCCAGTTAGTGTTCCAGTCTATGGTATAAGTGGAAATTTGATAACAGCAAAGGGTCAAGTAGATCTAACAATTAAATCGAGAGTGACCAATACGGTTGATCTCACTTGCTTGGTGGTATCAAATATTACAAACCAAGTGCCAGTGGAACCGGTAATGTTTGATAACTGTTTAATTCCACGAGATATCGAGTTGGCCGATCCGTTATTTTATGAGCCACAGAAAGTGGACATGCTTGTAGGGGCAGATGTGTTCTTTAATGCATTGCTTGCCAATCAAGTACGATTGGGGAAATTTTTGCCGATATTACAGAGCACACAATTCGGTTATGTAGCAAGTGGAAGAAACCAAAGTTTGTCTCAACAGTCTGTTGCATTGGTTTGTTGTGAAGTTGATGAGTTATCTCAGGAATTACGAAAGTTTTGGGAAACGGAGAACATCGATTCAAAGTCGTCTTTCTCGTTGGAGGAGAAGGCTTGTGAATCAGATTATGTAAAACACGTTAAAAGGGATTCGTCGGGAAGATATAGCGTAGCGTTGCCTTTCAAATCACATGGTAAAATTTTGGGTGATTCCGGAAAATCTAGCCTACGTCAGTTCTATTGGATGGAACGGAAATTGATGAAAATTAACGATTTGCGTACTGAATATATTAAATTCATGGACGAGTATATGGCTTTAGGTCATATGTCACCGATAAACGATGATAGCATGTATGAAGGCGGTTATGTAATGCCTCATCATGCCGTGATTAAAGACAGTAGCAGTACAACCAAGGTCAGAGTGGTATTTAATGCTTCCTCGAAATCCGATTCAGGGTTCTCATTGAATGATTGTTTGATGACGGGTCCCACTATACAGACATTTTTTTTTCTATCATGACAAGGTTTCGAAAGTATCCAATGGGATTGACAGCGGACATTGCAAAAATATACCGTCAGATCTTGATTCATGAATCAGATAGGAAGTATCAACAGGTATATTGGCGAACAAATGAACATGAGACCATGGAACTATATCGTTTAAATAGGGTAACGTATGGAACAGCGAGTGCTCCCTTTCTTGCAATTCGAACTTTGTTTCAACTTGCTCATGATGAAAAGGAAAGGTTCCCAATTGCATCTGAAATTGTAGAAAGGGATTTCTATGTGGATGATTTGGTGACAGGAGCATCGTCAGAAGAAGAAGCGATACAATTGAAAACAGAGTTGACGTCGTTGTTAGAGAGTGGAGGCTTTGACCTTCGAAAGTGGGTTTCGAATAGTTGCAATATTGGGATGATTCAGGATGATAAATCGACTGTTTCAGTATTAGGAATTCTATGGGATCGGACTAATGATCGTTTGTAAATTTCAATTGGAAGTATTGAACCTACAACGGAAGTGACAAAACTATCAGTATTGTGCTCCTATCGTGTTTACTGCTAAAGTTTTCTTACAGAAACTTTGGTCCATCAATGATATAAGTTGGGACGAACCTTTGCCTGTGAATTTGGTAGAAGAATGGAATGAATTTGTTGCAGAGATTCCAGTGATTAATAACCTATCAATACCAAAATGTTTTACTCCATATGTGAAGTATAAGACTACAGACTTGCATGGATTTGGGGATGCCTCTGAGTTAGGCTATGGATGTGTTATATATGTAAAAACTATAAATGAGCGCGATGAAATTCTTTGCCAGTTAATTTGTTCCAAATCTAAGGTAGCTCCATTAAAACAATTGTCTATACCTCGTTTGGAGTTATGTGCAGCACTTTTATTGGCTCAGTTAGTAAAAAAGGTATTAGAGTGTATTGATATTAAGTTTGATAGTGTCACACTATATTCTGATTCTGAAATTACGTTGTACAGAATTAAATCGCATCCGAATCGTTTATGCACATTTGTTGCTAATCGTATTTAATTGATTCAAGACATCGCTCCTATAGATAGTTGGGCATATGTGCCATCTAAGGATAATCCCGCTGATGTCGCTTCACGGGGATCCAAGTCTTCTGACTTGCAGTCTAATGAAATCTGGTGGAACGGTCCGAGTTTTTTGAGGAAGTCATCTCCCTCATTGGGCGCTCCTAACCTTGACAATATCCAATTTAAGCCGCAAGAGCTTGAATTGAAAAAAGGCAACTCCTTACTGGCACGACTCTTATCAATATCCAAGGTGCGCGTACTTTAATTGAAAGTTATTCCAGTCTGACAAGACTCCTCCGAGTAGCGGCTCTCTGTAGAAGATTTTGGAAGAATGTGAAGGTCTCTCCTCAAGAGAGAATGATTGAACAGATTAATGCAAAGAAATTGGAAGAAGCACTATACGGCTTAATAAAATTTGTTCAAAGTCAGTCCTATTTCAATGCAATAGCTCAATTGTCCAAGAATGAAAAACTTTCGCATAAAAGTCCGATGTTGAAACTAAATCCGTTCTTGGACGAGGATGGGTTATTGCGTGTCGGTGGGCGATTGACTAATTCAGAGCTTGATTACGATCAAAAATACCCAATTTTGCTGACAAACAAGTCACATTTAACTCGATTAATAATTGAAAGGCCCATCATAGACACCTGCATGCTGGTCCTCAAAGCCTTCTTAACTATGTACGCCAACAATTTTGGATTATCGGTGGAAAATACATATTCAGGGATGTTGTTCATAAATGCATTAGATGCTTTCGCACTAAACCTGTAATCATTAATCAGGTGATGGGTGAATTGCCCAAGGAAAGAGTATGCCAATCAAATCCCTTTGATATAGTTGGTATCGATTATTGTGGTCCAGTGACTGTAAATTATAAAGTACGTTCAAAATGTACAGGTAACGCTTACGTAGTTGTTTTTATCTGTTTTGTAACAAAGACAATTCATTTAGAGGTGGCTTCCGATTTAACGACTCAAGCGTTTCTTGATGCTTTACGAAGATTTGTTGCCCGACGAGGGCCTGTGAAACAGATTATAAGCGATAATGCGACCAATTTCATTGGAGCTAATAATGAATTGAAAAGGTTACAACACCTCTTCAATCTTGAGGTTAACAAACAGGAAATTTTAAGGTTTTGTTCAATCATGTGGACGACCATACCTCCTCGAGGTCCACATTTCGGTGGTTTGTGGGAGGCAGCTGTCAAAAGTGCAAAATTTCATATGAAACGAGTACTAGGAAAAAATATTTGTACGGTGGAAGAGTTGAATACCTTAGTAATTCAGATTGAAGCGTGTCTAAATTCGAGACCACTTACTCCAATGTCAGAAGATCCATCTGATTTAATGCCATTAACCCCAGCTCATTTTTTGACTGCAGGAAAAACTGTCAATTTGTTATCTGAACCAACTCTGTTGAGTTTAAATTTTAATAGGCTGTCTCGTTATCAGCGTCTCATTCACAACCTACAATAATTTTGGTTAAGATGGTCACGTGATTACCTTGTAGAACTTCAGCATCGCCAAAAATGGTTAGTAACAAAACGGGAAGTTCAAGTAGGAGATATGGTTTTGTTAAAAGAGGATAATGTTCCCCCTTTAAAATGGATTATTGGACGAGTTCTTCAAACTCACCCAGGTAGTGATAATCACGTTCGAGTTATCACGATTAAAACCCCGAGTGGAATATTTAAAAGTGCGGTAGGAAAAATTGCTGTTTTGCCAATAGAAACGTGATTAATATACACGTATGATGGTAAGGAATAGTCAGTGGCTTTGTGTTCAACAATTCTTTTGTTATTTTTTTTATATATAAAATTAAGAAATGCAATGTACTTTGGAATTAACCAAATCCAGTTTTTGAAATTAAATATATAAGTCGAACTGTTCTTCTGTTTTCAAATACATATGTACAATAGAAGATCGAAGATATTAATCCTATTAAGTGTCAAGTATTGTGCCGAGCTAATTAGAATGTAACCATTTCAAGGTGGCCGGGAATGTATAATCTATTGTTAAGTGCCACCCTGTGAGGTAAGACGACTAGCGCCACTTGTTGACTGTAAACTATTATTAAGTGCCACCCTGTGAGGTAGCACAGCTAGCGCCATTTTGTTTGTACTAAAAATTAAGCATTGTCGCCATTCACCAAGAAGACGCCATTCGGGAAAGAAGTATAAGTAAATTCTAAATAAAGATATTTTGCGTGAAAAAGATCTCGAGTATTCATTTTTTTAAAACCCAACAAAAATAGTTACGAGAATTGGGCAAAAGCCCAACAGTAATAATGAGTTTATACAAATCTAAGCAACTACGTTTTTACGAATAGAGCCATGTAAGAATATTTCAATTCCATCATTTCGATTCCCAATGTCCACCTTGAACTTTCTTTACATGGAGGCACATTTGGATTTCAACCCAAATTAGAGGCAACATGGATGAAAGCCACATGTTGGGGGATATACAATGCCCGCAAGATATTACAACTGGTGTTATGAGGATTATAAATTCACAGATTCACATCAATTACAAGTGGACATAATATGGAAGGGTAAATAAATAAAAGTGTACTGGTCTAAGTACCATCCAATATTGATACGAAATTGTAAAATTACTGAAAGAACTCAAGGAGTTAAAAGATTCAACGAAGGACCTAATAACAAAACTAACTACTGAAGTAATTACACTTAGAAATGAAGTTGCGGGTTCAAAAAATAACGAAATGTAGCATTTGGCCCGGATAAAACAAATTTTCTATCCGATTTCCCCCTTACTTCGACTGAACAGTTGAAATAATTTGATTGTCATCTGCGAAATAATGTAGAAATGCTTGACCAATTGTTAAGTATACTAAACAGTGACACTTGAATACCAATACTTAAAATGGCTTTTTGGATTTTGCAGAAACAACTAATTTTACATCGAGAAGGTGAAGATTCACCAAATTTTATTAGATCCTCTATTATGAAAATAGTACAAGACACCTTGTCAACGAATTACACGTGGAGAGGAAGCTTTAGAATACTTTAGATGAGCAATTTCTTAATAATTTGACTGCATAGATATTACCATTAAAAATCTTATTTAATCATTATACAAGAAATACACATATGCATGTTATTAAATTTGAATAATAATTAGCTTTTTTATTAGAACTTAATTTATAGATAGATAGAACTAACAATTGTCATAAAGGTTATACAGAAAAAGCTCCCGGATCATCCTCTATAGCAAGTGTAATACTTAAATTTAGTTAGGTTATATGTCACTAAGTGAATATGAGAACTGTGTAAAATATGAAACTAGAATTTGTGCTTGTGTGTGGTAACTAAATTTCCGTTATTTTTAATTGAAAATTTATGGCACTTTGTATTAAGGGTAAAGACTAGGATTAGATTTTAACCCGAATTGTCCCAGAATATAATTTTGTTGTTTTTAAAAAAAAATGATATAGTCATATTCGGCATAACTTAAATAATAAGAATTGACAATTAGAATTTTGATCCTATGGCAGGATACCGTAGAATGTCCTGTTGCCATATGGCAACTGTGGGCGTTATAGGGTACTGGTTCACATATACTATAAAATGTTGCAATTATATCAATAAAAACACGTCTTTAAATTTTTTTGTGCATCATATTTATTTATTACTATTTATAAAGTCAAAATAATCATTATTCGGTGTGATAAGAAGCGAAACAATTGATACGTAGGCCTATATCACACTTAGAGCAAGCTGTTCTCATAATTGAATTGCAATTTTCACCCCCGCAACTACGTTTTTTTGTCAATTGGCTTTACAAAATGATCTCGATGATCATATCGTAGAGCGTATTGAACCTTATCTTCATCGTAAGCATGTCGATGAGATGTTTTTGGGCCAACAGTCTTAGGTTGAGTACCATAATGCTTTCAATATTAAATGGCAATCTGGCGACGAAATTCGAATTGTTTCATATTTGGAATGACTTTCCTATCCAACTGCCATACATTTTGCACACATGCATCGATGAGCCACGTGAAAATACAGCTCCACCATTTTTTCCCTCGATGTCCAATACGATAGAGTGAGACATTTTGAGCAAAACAGTCAACCCCACACATGTATTTGTTATATTGTGCAACAGTGGAAACTACAGCTTCATCAGACCATTTAGTCAATCGAATATCTGTCTCCTTCATTTTGATTGACTCATAATAGCCACGTTCTTTTTTATACCCTAGATGAAATCTATAGGGGTATACTAAGTTTGTCATTCCGTTTGTAACACCTCGAAATAATGATGGTAGAGCAAAATGAATTGGACACCCACGCATAATATTAAAAGTTATTTTGATTTTTGCATGTCCGTCCGTCCGTCCGTCCGTCCGTGCGCACGATAACTCGAGAACGCGTTCATCTAGAAAGCTGAAATTTTGTACACGGACATTAAAAAAAAACAGTAAAATTAAGTTCGAAAATGAGACAAATCGGGCAACTCCTTCGTGGGGTTGCCATACAAAAATTTCATTTTCCACGATATATTTGGACACTACCTGAGAACACGTCGGCATAGAAAGCTGAAATTTGGTACACTGTGTTTTCAGACTAATAGCAAAATTTCAAAAATGGGCTAATATGGGTAACCCCTTCTTGGTGTTGCCATAAAATAATCTTGGTTTTTTACATATGCTTTGAAAACGATCAGTCCTAGACATTTTTATTGTACTAAAAACTTCTTCAGAATAAGAAATCCTTTAAAATTGGTCATAATCATTTTTTCTGTCCGACGAGCCGTTCTAGAAATATATGCGAGAAACCAATGCAAAAAATCAAAATTGCTCAAATGGGTGACCATACGAAATTTCATACGTGCATTCATCTAGGGTATCATAAGAATTAGTGTCAGACCAATTCTAGCTTTTCACTTGTTCTTTTTTCAATTGACTTTTGTGTTGCAGTGGGCAACTTGATAGCACACGATTCTCACGAATCGTTCCTATCGTGATTTCAGGTATGATAACAATGGAAAATTTGTAAACAAGTTATCGAAATAAAATGAAAATTTCAAAGCTTTTACATCGATTGAAAAGTCATCAATCATGTTTATCAAGGGTGCTGAGCATTTGCCAAAGCGATCTTCGAATGCGGAAATAGAGCGTGGATTTTTTCTTGCCATGTAGCCAGAGGGTGTGCACAACGACCTACCGTTAAAATCAAAACGCAATGCCTTTCCTTAAGTAAAAGGAAATATTAGTATACTAATAGTAAAAATACAAACCTTTAATGAATTGCTTACATCCATGTCTACCGATGTAAGCAATCATGCTTTCATCATATGACAAATTTTGCTCAGGGTGGAAGTCCTCCAACATTTTGGCTTTTACATGGTCAGTCAAGCGACGTAATTTCCAAAGCTTGTCTGGATTTGAGCTATCTCTTCCGCCACCTTTGCTGCTGTCTTCAAAGTGAATCAACTGCAATATATCCTGAAATCTATTACGGCGCATGCTGTTATGAACTAAAATATTCCGAAGGTCATCATCTTGTCTCCACTTATTACTCAATGATGATTGATTATTGTAACCAGAAATTATTAGAATAGCAATAAATGTTCAAAACTCAGCAATTGATATATTCGGATTTGGCTTATTGAGATAAATCGCATAATTAGCTGATTTCTCGATGATGTGGTTCAATAAATCATCATCAAAAAATTTCTCCAATTGCTCATGTGGCCTAAGATTTCTGCAATCCTCATAATTTGGATTCGGAAATATCGGCCAAGAAAATTTAGTGTTTTTATATGATTCTGGTAATGTAACATCACATGCTGTTGATTCAACACGTCGCAACCGTTTTCGAACAGGAGAGGATACCAAAGATATAAATGTTTTATTTGATACTGTATTATTTGGTGCAAATATCTCACAATCATCAACAAAATTAATTGGTAAGTCATCCATATGTCCGGCTTTAAAAAAATATGTCTAAATGAATCATAGGAATAATAAAAAATAAAAGACAAATACCTAACGCAAAATGATTTTCATGTGAACCATCTAAACTTTTGCCATTTGACATAACAATTTCACATGAAGCTTTCAATTGTTCTGAGCAAACATTGTCCGGTACGCCACCTTCATCATCTTCACTAGATATATCGTCATCGAATTCAGGTGGTTCGATGTAAATAGCTTCTGGAAAATTGTTATTATCTTCATCTTGTCCGCTCAATTCTTCTAAATAGTCAAGCGAATCACGTAATGATAATTTCCTTCAAAATTATAAAAAAGGAAACAAGAGAAAGGAAATAACAAAATTTAATGTAAAACAACAATTTTATTGTAAAAAGAAGAACAAGTTAATTGAAGTGTGTAAACAAAATAACAAAGTTGTAAAAATACTGTAATAAATGCATAGAAATTACTTTACATAAACCAGTACCCAATCGTTCCCAAAGTTGCCATATGGCAACGCGGAAAGAAATCATATAAAAACACCATAAATTCAAACTACATAAAGAATACCAAATATATACTTTAAAACAGAAGTCTTTATATAACTACTGCAATTTATTTCACTTGAATCATATTTTCATAAAAAAAAAACATACAATAACTTACTTTCTCATATACGACATATTGCGCTTTTCCCGAACAAATTTATTTTCACCTATTTTTAATTGCTGCTTTGCCGAAATGCGATTAACAACTGACACCAAACTTACCGCAGGTAAACTTCCATCAATTGACATCATAAAACTTCTATCCATTTCTTGATTTGTGTTTGGCTTTTTTAGCCAGATGTATTTAAGGTAACCACGACCCAGTGTTACCATATGGCAACTGTAGTAAACTTCGAAAAAGCTGTAATTTTTTGTATCAAAGAATTTATTGATATGAAATATACTCATTGAAACAGATACAAAACCAAATGCGTCTTCTGCAATATTTACTGTTTTTATTATTTTGAATGAATTGCTAATCAGCGCTCCTTGATTTATTTCAGAAACAGGTGTCTGCCATCATAACTTTTGCAATGTCAGCGAATCCACTATAAATACTATCTTACAGAAGTCTCCACGCCGTAGATCGCATTAAAATGCGAGAGAAGAAACAGAGCAATAATTCTACTAACAATACATCTAACTAAAATTTAAATTTCACAACTCATATTAAAAAAAAATTGAAATAAAATGAATATGTACCCAGCAACCATTACGATTGGGCTACGGATCTCTTTCTAATGATTTCTTATTGCCTCAGCGAACATTTTTATGGCTTACGTTTAACTTGACGGGGGTAAATGTTGCATCGCATATGAATCGTATAACTCACTCAATTTATGATCATTATCGTGCTTAATAATTTTATGTTTGGATTTGCAATTGAATCGTTTGCAATAAACTTTAAGTCACTAAATCAAAGATTTATTTCTTTGCTTTTTAGGGTTCCGTACCCAAAGGGTAACAACGGGAACCCTATTACTAACAGTGTTGGGCAAAATGCAATCTGATTGATGATTAATGATTACGATTACAATCTGTAATCTGTAATCATGATTACATATTGATAATATTAATCAGAAAAGTAATCATTTTTGGCGATTAATGATTGATCAGTCGTAACCGTAATCATGATTATATGGTTACATTTTGTGATTACAAATTTGCAAGAGTCTTAAAATTGTAGTTAAAAGAAAACAAACATTGCTGTATTTCTATTCCGAAATCGGTTGGCACATAAACTAATGTTTGTAAGCACATATCTGTAGTGGGATGGTAATGGAATATCTGATATCTGTGGATTGCATTTCCCAATTATTAGTAATTAAGAAAGGGAGGTAGAGTTAGAATCTTCTGATATCAAAACAATACTGTATCGTTTTGTTAGGTAGTAGTTAGTAAATGTAATCTTTCATCCTCACTCTTGTTGTCATGTCAATAATATTTACCCATTGCAGCGCTTCGAGCATGCTTCTAACTGGTGTATATATGCTGCATTTCAGAATAACTCACTTTGTCTTATTCTACAAGAGTTGCAATCTGCCCTTGGATTCATTCGAACTAGCATGTAACAATTTGGAGCAATATGAAAACTGTGGCAAAATCAAAACGTTAAAAGGCATTATTTCATTTTCCGTGCTCAACGACTCTCTAATACGGCCCAGAAATCTAATCTTTTTCGCTACCTTTTTTGCCACATAATCAAGATCCTTGAATTTAAATTAATGATCTGATATGTGCGTGTCTCTATCAATCGAACCACTTACATTCTTTATACTGACTCCAATTAATACATAATTCAACAGTGCCTTGGAGTTTTCTACAATAAAAATTCTTACTGACGATCACAGATTGTTTGTTTCTTAGAAATCTCTTGATAAGTTTCATTTGTAATCAAAATAAATGTAATTATGTAATCATGATTACGGTCACATTTTCCTAAGATTACTCGATGTAATCATGATTAATGATTGATGGGTAATCATGATTGATGTAATCATGACTGATATGTAATCACGATTAATGTAATCATGATTAATGTAATCATGATTGATTTAATCATGATTATTAATCTGATTATAGATGTAGTTGATTACGTCCAACACTGATTACTAAGACTTCGCTCTCCGTCCGTCACCAGGTTGTATCTTATGAACCGTAATATGTAGACAGTTGAAATTTTCACAGACTGTGTTTTTCTATTGGCGATATAACGACAAATCATAAAAATTAAATAAAATTAAAAATTAAAGGGGGTCCCCATACAAGCAACGTGATTTTTTCGGCGTTTTTTCCCTCGTTTTATTCTCATTCACTATTATTATCATAAGTAGGCATTTTTTTTCAAATAACAGCATTATTATTAATATTTCAAATGACACCATTTTTTCACATGACGCCTACTCTCATTTGAAAAAATAAATAAAATGTACATAGTGTTAAATTTCGTACGATGGTACGGAACACTTCGGGCACGAGTCCGACTCGAACTTGGCCGGTTATTTTTGTATTATTTTCATTATCTTTCGTTTTTTTTTATTCGCACTAACATATTTATTTATTTATATCCGAATTTATACTTGTTTTAGCATTATGTTTTTTTCCGCTCTCCATTTATTTTACAATGATTTAGTTATTCATTTATATTTTATTAGTGTTTATTTATTTATTTGTTTAAACTTTTTTAATTTGTTTAAGCATGCAGGCCTATTTTTAAGTTTTCCTAATATAATCTACCAAATTGGAAGTACACAATAATATTGGAATCTTTGTACATGGGTAGTGAATAAATTATATGTATTATTAAAAAAGGAAAAAAATGGAAATTTATCACCATTTTTCTACTGTTCTCACGTAATGAACTAAAAACTCCAAATGAGCCAATTTCCAAAGCGATTGCACTGAGATATTGTTGATAACGGTAAAATTTCTTTAAAAATATTTTATATATACCACTCTCTCATCAAATCTGGTTCATCTAGGCAATAAGAAAGTGATTCGTAGGCCAATCGTAATGTTTCCGGGAATCTAATTGACTTTAATTCTCGAGCTGTCGCCAAAACATCGCAATGGCAATTAAAGGGCAGCATAATTTTAATTGCAGTTTTTATCGCTATAGAAATTAATCGTCACAATTTTTGCTGGTTACTTTCTTTAAAGAAATGCCTGCTATATCCCTTTACCGAAAAATCCAAATAATTTATTTGGATGACTCTTGAACGATTTGCTTTGACGATAAGAAAGTGAATCATTTTGAAGGCACGAATATGTTTCTTATACACGATATGAAAATAACTCGCAAAGAAAGGACGTTGGCAAATTCCTTCAAGATGTTTAGCCTTCGGGGTAACAATTTCTCTAGAAGTTAAGAATTCAATACGAATCTGATTATCACCCACGAGATATTTTTTCATCCAGTTAATACGAAAGTGAATTTTCTCGTTTCGCCATATATTCTGGGATATACATAGGAATAGAAAATTATGATATTTTAACAAAAATAATGATTTGAGGTAGTGTAAGTAATTTTCTCGATTTTTTTATATAAATTTCCAAACAATATTTTGTCATGTCCCAATGCAATCGTATCATTTAAATCTCTCAATTAGTTAACTGAAAATAATAAAAACTTCTCGAATAAATAAAATCGCTCGAAATAATTTAAACAACCCTATACACTTTATTTGAAATACTTTCTCTAGCCTATCTTAACACGTTTTGTATTCCGAATCCAGACTTGATATTGCTTATAAAAAAGGAATACGCGACTGCTCATTGAAGACAGCGAATAACTAGACGGCACTCGCCAGACCAGTCATTGGTCTTTTATGCCCCATATCCATATGTAATTTTGCTCGCAACGCGGATGTGTAAACAAACGACAGAAACCTTCTGGTTTGTTCTACCGGTTGCAACACAAGAGTCACTTCATAGTAAACCAATCGCCTTATGTAAGAATTACCATGCGAGGATAATTATTATCGTAATCGTCGATTGCTCCACTAAGCGCTCATCGCAGCCAGCTGTTGGGATAATCAGCAAAATAACCGACGGCTGGAAATAAATTCCATGCGAGGTAATTGTTAAGCAATCGCTGATTATTTTACCAGAATACACCCTTGGCTGCTGGAAGAATCTTCCTTATATTGGGCCATAACAATTTTATAAATCTTCTGACGTCTATATATTTCCCAAGTAAAATTTGAATGGTTTATAACATTTCAATGCTTAACGAGCTATTCCTCTTTTTGCAACTAACAAGGAATT
This sequence comes from Dioctria linearis, assembly GCA_963930735.1. NCBI lineage: Eukaryota > Metazoa > Arthropoda > Insecta > Diptera > Asilidae > Dioctria > Dioctria linearis. The sequence goes on along the minus strand of OZ005741.1, from coordinate 83,936,350 downwards.
TGAGCAATTTATAGGTATTTATTTGAGTATAGCACCTACGGCGGATTTTTCTGTGTAATATAATGAATGTACAGTCGGGCATGAATGTGTCGCCACAGCTTATACCTCTAGAAAATTCACCCAATATTGCGTGGAGCAGATTTTCGGAAAACGATTATGTTTTGTGTACGTCAACGATCGATGAATTTGGTTCATCCTGTCAAAATTGTTCACATATTGACAACTATGAATATGTGGAACTTAACTACGAAACCGGGGATAATTATGAAATAGGATTGACAGAAGGACAGTATATTCCTTGGCCTCCAGTATTCAGTCCTCGAGACAAATCTTTAGTATTCGGACAAAGGGCCGCGGCTATCCATCAGCCTAACTCTATTAGTCCCAATGTACTCTTTGCAGCTACATACATTTGCCATATATGTTGAGCGGCAGTAACCAGAGAAAATTTTCCATTGCTGCCGTTGGTATTTTTCGAAGAGATCCTGTAATACCTAAACAGCAAATAAAGATGGAACTCGTATTTGCATTTTTGGATCAATTATCATGTTGAAATAACTACCTTTACACCGGGTCTACACAGGCTTTTTTATATGTCTTAATAGTTATCTGCCAAAAGTCCAATGTGCACCACCTGGACGGTGCCAGTTTCTTCATCAAGGCAATTCTGGTAATCCTCGATAATGTTAACAGTAGGGCTGCTTATTTGTACGCAGAAAAGTTATATTTGTGAAAAGCAGAGCTGGGCACAAGACCGTTAATCGTTAATTAACGAAGTTCACTTATCGGGTAACGGATTAACTTTTAAGAATATTAACCGACTCTTTAACTTCCGTTAACCGTTAATTGGTAGAAGACATCACGCTTCAAGCTCAAGCATATCTCGGATCACTACTACCGGCAATTGCAGCAACCGTATTTAAATTAATGAATATCAAGGTTGGGGTCTTGTGAATTGCACAGCTTTAGGTAATGTCTTATTAAAGGGCATAAATAAAAGGTTTTGACCTCTTCTGGACGATAAACAATGCCAATTTGCGGCGGCTTTTCACCAGTGATCTCCAGTATTTTGATTCTCCCGTAATTTTAATTTGATTCCTAAATATTTATTATAACAAACTAAAATTTATGTACGTACTGTTTTCACATTTATCTTCCATGTCCTATTTAAATTTCCCCAACCAAAATATTTTTTTATAAGCAACGGTATTATACCCTAGGCGCACGACGCACTAGAATGATCATTGATCTAATGGGTATATGTGCGAAGCGCGCAACCCAAAATTAATCTAGTCAAAAATAGTTTGCGAAGCGCACACCTATTGTTAAGGGATTACGCATTGTTTTAGGTCGTATCTTTACCTGCCCTAAGTAATATACCCACGTAGGGTGTATTTGCCAAGCGCAAAGAAACACACACAAGCAGGTAGGCACACACACACACTCATACAGGCAGGCAGGCATGTGTGTGTCTGCCCCTGGCAGCCTGCCTGTGTGTATGTGTGTGTGTGTGCCTGCCTGCCTCATAGTGTGTTTCTTTGCGCTTGGCGCGGAGCGTACTCCTCATATTGATATTAGCGGTTTAAAAAACTTAATTTAACTTACATAGATCAGGTAAAGATACGTGCTATAAGAATGCGTTGACCTTAACCATAGCCGCGCGTTTCCAAAACAATGCGTAATCCTTTAACAATTGTGCGCTTCGCAAACTCCTGCTTGTGCGCTAGGAGAAGTGTTTTTTTATGGCTTGTGCGCTTCGCAAATACACCCGATCTAATTACGTTATTAATTGAATGATCCCTGCTTGGTAAGGCAAGCACATATCTTGACGGTAATTCGATTTGACACATAACAAATCTCAATTTTGTAAATTAAAAACTGTGAATTATAAAGTAATTTGCGAAAAATTTAATCGAGCCTTGTATCGGATATATAATGTGTGAAAGTTTTTGAATAATTCCCTTTGGAAAATAATCAAAATTTACATTGAGAAATGTATCAGTAAATTTCACAAATGATATCTGACAGTGATGGCTTGACAATGAACTGATTTTTCCAATAACTTGCAGTTCGTCACCGCTGAAAGCGCACTTATCGACAAAAGAATGACAAGTAATGCATAATTTCAAACGAATGAGCTTGTGGACGCGTAATTGGTGCAATGACGAAACGAATGATCATTGCGCCAATTATGCAATAACACACGACCGATGCTATGGTCATTGCTCCGCCAATGATCGTTGATATGTTCCGTGTGTCTAGGGTATACATTTAATATACTTGCTCATTTCACTAGTCCAATACTATAAAGAATACAATTACTATTAAGAGTTAACGGTTAATGTTAACTTCCGTTAAATTTTCCGTAAAGTAACGCTTTAACGTTTAACGAAGTTAACTTTTTTAGTAACGGTTTAACGATTAACGAAGTTAATGTTTTCATTAACGGTGCCCAGCACTGGTGAAAAGGAAATGGCAGACGTGAAACTAAAACAGTGCGACATTGTTAAATTGATAATTTTTTTCGGAAACGAAAAAAAAAACGAAAACGCCTCTGTAGTCCCGGTGTTAGAACTGACCTATCCTAGCGAAAAAGGAACGAATCCGCATTGGTGAGAGACTGCTGCATTTTGTTTTCAATCTCTTAATGGAAGGTATTTTCAGTGTGCGAGGCATTAATTAAAATATAAAATTAACATTCAGTCTGAATCAGGTAAGTTCGAGCTCTATCTAAATATTATATTTCGAAATGTAAATCTGAAACAATTGCTTTTGGTTATTTATTTAACTGTTTTGGACACCTCTGAAAATATCGATTCGACTTTCATGGCATATTAAAAAAGAGTGCAAATGTGTCCGCCGGTTTATTTTAGACACAATTTTGATTAGTTGGCAGGCAGTAATTAAAAGTAAAACAGCCTAAAAATAGGGGTAGGGTAGACATCTATTAGTAAAAATTGATAGCTGGAAGCTAATGTGGGTAAAACATCGTAAAAACAATGTATAACATTTATATTTCGGTTCGGCAGATAAGAAAGCAAACTGAAGATTATCAGAGCACCATTTATCTGCATAAATAGTAGTTTAAGAGGAGTCAGTACCAAGATTTTTAAGTTTGATACATTTTTCAATGCGAATTTCTGGCAAACTATTTGTAGCAGAATATTAAATTTATATCTTAAATTAAAGTTAACAAAGAGGTCTAGTTAAAAACGGCGAGAAAAGTAAAACAAAATGTATTGGAATGGAGATATTAGCACGGAAACTTGTAAAAAATGGTCAAAATTGAAGTTTTTTAAATCAAATTCTTGTTAGCAGTAATTCTCATTTCTTTAGATTGTGACTATTTTAGAAAGATAAAGCCTAGATCTAGAGAATAACGTCGTACTTTTTTTCATTTTAGTGTACCTTTTTTTAATTATTTGACTGTAAAAGTAGGTACTTGTTTTATCTCCCGACATTTCACCGACTAGAAATTGCAATATTTATCTGAAAGTTGTTTAAAGACAAAGCAAAATAGCATATTTAACAATTATGGGCAAACAAAATTTAGGAGAGTTAATTCCCGTTAAAAATTTTCAATTTATGTGAACTGCAAATTTTCATTTTTCGTTTTAAATTGAATGGTTTTGTCGGATGTTGGGTCTCTGTCTTTTGTGGTAGATGTCTCTAATGTGCTCTGTGGTCTAGGTCTAGGCTCATTTGATGTGAAATTCCTGACTTTTAGGACTAAACCTACGTGTAGTAAATTTTATTACCTACAGGTTCGCTAGTTTCTAAATTAAAACTTTTGCTGAGTACTGACTCCTCTTAAGGCACAGGCAGCGTTGCCGGAAAATATAATTTTAAATCGGCAGTTGCGTGTTAAAAAATCGTCAAATGGGAGTAAAAATCGTCATACATATTAAATCAAATGCATTCTTTTATTATGCGCTTTATTGAGGAAACGAAAACAAATCAGAAAAACAAAAGAATAACAACAAAATATATATAATAAAAAACTAAACATAACAGTTGCTTCACTAATATTTTTAAGAATAAAATTGACAAAATATAATATCTCCAAATATAATACCAATAGCATTTTTTATGAATACATTGTAGAGTTAAATTTGTTAAGTAAATCGTTATCTACAATTAAATTATAGCAATTGCAATCATTACACTTCATATAATCTCGCGAAAATAAAATTCCCTGTAAAGTACATATCTGTATCAAGTCGATTGCGAGTTTTACTTTTATTTAAATTAATTATTGAAAATATACGTTCGACATTTGCTGACGAATTTGGAAGAGTTAAAAGTGCAGACATAAATTTTTCAAGTTTTGGAAATAATTTACAGCTGTCATTTCGTTTTAAATTGGAAATAGATTTCCAAAAATGTTCGACTAATATATTAGCAGTTTCATCAAAAGTAAATATGGTCTGATAGTCCAGATACCTTAGCTCTCTGTACTCATTATCTATATCCTGAACGTCTTCATGAAATATAAGATTGGAAAACTCCTGAATTAAGGGCAATAACGAATCTGTTTGTCTATTCATAATTTTTACCGGAACGATTAACGAAATATGTTTAAAGATTGGACTTGTAAAACCAAATCGTTTGCAAATTTGTTCACATAATTCAATATAAAACAAGTCGCAGTTGTCAATAAAAGTATTAATTTCTTGATTAGATATATTGGACGATGCTAACTTATTTCTGACCAAAATGCCTAAATAAACTTCTTCACGATCGCGCAGGTTATGTGGAAGTTTGAAATCTATCAAGCTAATATTTTTAATTTTTAGATATTCTGGTTTTACAAAACAGTCTAAAACTTTAAACAAAAGTCTTTCTACTTCAGAATACATATTCTGAATTTGCGGACTTTCACTTTGGAAAATTCTGTTTAATTTGTTTATGTCCGGTATAATATATTTAAAAAAAAGTAAATAAAGCTCATAAATATGATTATTTAAACAAGCTAAAATATGTTGTGCACTATCAATATTGTCGACATTAGCTGCAAAGGCAAAGAAATTTTTTAATGGTTCATATAACTCCACAATTCTATTAACCACTACTTCCAAAGACAACCATCTCGTTTGAGATGGATGTAATAATTTCTTGGGACTGTATTCTAATAAGATGAGTATATCCTTGAACTGTTGACTTCTTTTTGGGCTGTTTGATACATAATTATAAATATCACGTACCATTGCTTCAACTGCAGAAGGCAAATTAAGGAACGCATAGGATGAGCACAAAGCTACGGAGTGGCAGATGCATTTTAGTATTAATAAATTGGGACAGTCTTTTTTTAATTTTGCAGCAACAGAATTATATTTGCCTGTCATATTGTTCGCGCCATCAGCAGCGAACCCTATCAAATTGGTTTTGTAATTTATACCTAATTTGGAAAAATAATCTACGACAGCGCAATAAAGTGAATGTGCATCTGCGGACCGAACTTCAATTAGTCCGAAAAAATAATCCCTCTCATTAAAATTTACACATACTCTAACCACTAAACTTAAATTTTTGCTGTTGCTTATGTCCGTGGACTCATCAATACATAAAGAAAACATATTTTCTTTCATAATTAGACATAAGTTTTCTAACTGCTGCTTTCCTAAGACATTTTTTACAATAGAAGTACTTTTTGTTTTTGCGCAAGATGTACCTGATGCTATCACTGAATCACTGAAGCTACTTTGGCACAACTTCACAAGATGGTCAGTAGTATTGAAAGCTAAATTATTTTCAACAATAAAGGCGCACAATTGAAGTTCTGCTTTTGTTGTTGCTTTTTCACTACAGTGAATTGAGAAAATTTTTGTTGAATCTTAGGTTGAAAACTAATCGCTCGTGCTTTCATTTTGTGCTTCTCAGTATTCCTATGTGCTAACAAGTCAGATTTACCTGACGAAGCCTTCAATTCGACATTACAAATCCTGCAAACAACCAACGGCATTTCTGATTGTGTTTGTGATTGTGAGTCTAGCAAAACACTTTGTCGAGTAATTTTTGTGATCCATCCTTTCAAATCAGGATCATCTTCCCAAAATTGAGAAAAACACCGGCGTTTTCTTGTAGTCTAGAGTTATTATGCTTTTAGTGGTATGACAAAAATCTTTGACTAAATTACCTCTTCTTTAAACAAATTCGAGTATTCCATTTCTAAATTTTGTTTCAGGTTCCGTCTGATTCTCAGAAGAAATGTCCATATCATTTTCAGAGTTCGTCGTCGTCGGCGTAATATTCTTATCTTAAGAAACAGATTTTAAAAATATCAAGTTGTAGAAATTAAGAATTTATTTACCTATTATTTTGAAGTACTTTCGAATTCCCTTCGACATGGTGCTGGTACTGCTGCTAGTCTGTTACTTTACTCACTCTAAATGGTAAATTATCGTAATGCTGTGTGCGCAGTGCAGATGCAGTTACAGTTAGGTTGAAATTTTTTTATTTCGGAATGTATTTCCAGCCTTCCAGAGCTCTAGGTCAAAAAGTTTACTTTTTGGCATGTACGTGTGGTACCTTCTGGTCAAACACTTTTTGTTTCGGTATGTACTTTAAGGTAAAAAATTTTTTTGTTTCGGTATGTACTTTAAGGTCAACAATTTTTTCTGTACAAAAATGACCAAAGTTTACAAATGTTATAAAATCGTCATTTTGGGAAGTAAAATCGTCATTAAAATTCTCGATGCAGAAATCGTCAAAATGACGATAAAATCGTCAATCTGACAACGCTGGCGCACAGCAGCTATTCAAATCAAACTTTTGCTAGCTTTACATAAGAACACTGCAAATATTTTAGAATGTTGAAACTCAGTTGGGCCTCTCATGTGGTAGTCAGGGAGTCCGTTTCACGGCTTGTGAAGTATTCTCGAGGGTTTTGATACTTCATTCAAATGACGGGAAAAGAATACCAGTGCCATCATTGATTATAAATATGTCTGTGTTATTTTTTGTTTGTTTCGATTGCGAATAGCTGGCAGAGCAATGGGACGTATTCGTTTCATTTTAAACGATATCGTTTAAAATACTGAGCAATAGCCATGTCGTGACTGAATTAAATTTGGCAAATTTAAAGTTCGCGCTATAAGCGATTAATATGAGTAATAATATTTTGTCTATACGTGTGCTAACATACGGATACGCTGATATCGGAACGATATCTACAACGATAAGTCATCGTCGTTGCGTGTGCAAGAGTTCATCAACCAAATCGTCAGGCGGAGAAATTGTTGTCAGTATGTCATAATATAACAGAGACGGTATTCAAGTTATGAACTACATGCCATCTTAGTCGTCAAATTCTAGTACCTTGTGTTACCATAACGAAACCAATTTAAAGTGGATAAGACACGTAGTTTCCATTTAAAATATGTAGGCTGTAATATTTACTGCTCACATTTTATATTATGATAAATTTTGCAAGATTAGGCTCGCAATGACTAATGTGGAAACCACATGACAAGACCTTCGACATCTAATGTAAGTATGTATTAATTTGCTTTGCAAGATTTTTATTGGCGTTCAAAGGCGAATTTGTGGAAAAATTATTTTGGAGGCCTTCATTCACGTGCAGCCAATCAGTATTTGGCTCATGGTATGTATACCTTTGCTGGCTTTGAATATAAGTTTTCCGGTACTTGAAGCAGACTACCAAGTTTTTTTTGGGTAATTAGTAGTACTAATTAGAATATTAGGGTGCACCATACACTTTAAGAATGAACAACATCAAGAAATTATACATATTTCATTGTGCTTATATTACTTTTTTTCAAATTGCAAGTGGTCACATCAGCCGCAAAAATCTTTGCTACCTCTTCGAAGAACTGAGCTGATCCATCATTAACTTCAGAATGAATTGCCGGCAAACTTATTATACAGTAAAAAAAAAGGGGGCGGGGAGGTGGGAGCAGGGATTTCATTACAACGCGCGAATAAATAAAATTGTACTAATTGAACCAAAAACAAGAAATTTAATATTTACTATCCACTTCTGAAACAAATATTTTCGATGTGTGTTTGAGATGAAAATATATTTTATGTCCACACTTTCGTTCTAACCAAAATATTGTCATTCAAAAGTTTTCCCACTTTGAACTGAAACGTGCCTTTCTTAATTATTTCCAAATAATTGCCGTAAGTGGGGAATTGAATTATTATTTATAGATATTCATCGGGAAACCGTTTTGAATTGTTTGTGAAAGTACATTTTACATAATAGAAGCTGGCTTTCTAGAGGGCAGGCTCTTACTCGTTTTTGGAAACTGAAAAATGCTGTATCTAATTTTTGGGAACAGGTATATGAATTACCTGATAAAAGAACCATATTATGTGATAACAACTGGCTATTTGAATTAGCATTTTTAGTTTATATTACTAGCCATATCAATGATCTAAATTTAAAAATACAAGGCAAGAATAAATTATTTCCAAGCTTAGTAAATGGCATCAGTTCATTTGAAATTAAATTAAAATTGTGCATCTCTCAGTTAGAAAATGAGGATTTGAGTCAATTTCGATGCTTGAAAGAGCAGTGCGAATGTGCTGAGAGTAATAGCAATTTGCTCAAATATACCTACTGCAAAACTGAAGATATTGGAAGGGACATTTGAAAGTCGTTATCATGACTTTGCTAAAGAAGAAAACTGCATTCTCGCATTTATAAACCCATTTTCGCTTAGTGAACAAAACATAATGAATATACCTAGTAACATACAAATGGAACTGATTAATTTAAAACAAATTCATTCTTAAAAATGAAATTTGATGAGCTTTTTCCAGATCAAAAAGCTACGGACGTAATTAATTTCTGGCGCTGATTGTCATATGAACGTATCGCAGAGCTAAGAAAATTTGAATAAAATTATATACATATGTAGCTTTGGAACGACATACAGATGCGAACAAGCATTTTCATCAATGAAATTGATTAAGAGCAAAACAAGATCACGAATAACGGATTCAAATTTGTAGAATTCTTTGCTGCTCTCAGTAACAAACTTAACACCAAACATTAAAAGAGTAGCGAAATCCAACCAGGCTCAAAAGTTTCATTCAGTAATGTTTATGTGTAGTAATATACTGTTACCAAATCCCTAAAACGGTTAAAGGTGGCGATTATTAGGGGATATATAAAAGAACGAGTATATTGGAATGCCACTCACCTACTGACATATTTGCAATTATGCAGGAAAACACCTCCTATCCAGTAGCGAACCAACTGAGGAGTATACAAAATGGCAAATCCCGGATTAGACCTAAAAATTAAATTAAAAAATTAGAAGATTAGAACAATGTTTTATGTTAATTAAAATGTTAAGTTTGAAATTTATATAAAATTTATTTGAAAGGGTAATGTGAAACTAACATAATTAAAACACCGATATTCGGAGCAATATGTCATAAGAAACAACGACCGAGCCCATTGGAAAAATGCGATTTTCGGCATCTCCCAAGAAACGGTCCCCTGAAAAAAAGTTTCTGTTAGTGAACATCCTGCCCTCGTTTTTCCAGTATCCGAGTATAAACTCGAAACATTTTGTTTCAAGCCAAATTTTTTTTTGATAAAATAAAGCAGTAGTGGAATTATTCGAAGTGATCTGTTTTAATTAATCGAAAGCCGTACTATTCCTGTGGTTAGTCAAAAGTAATTTTCTGATAGGCCAAAAAAGTCGATGGTTTGAAAGTTTTGGAGTTTTTCCTTGAAAGGGCGGTGAGTGCGTACATTTTTATACACCGACAGGACAGTGATCTCTATTTAAGTGGAACAATTTTTAATTCTGTAAGTTTTTGTTACAAAACTCGTAAGTCCTCCTAGGACCTGCATTTGCTTTTCAATAAGTGGGAGAAAGGCCGAGAAATAAAACAAAAGAAAGGAATCGAATTCCAAAATAAGAAGGAAATATCACAACAAATATTTCCAGGGCTCTTGTTTATTTATTTATTTTACATAGCATTTTTCGTGTCATCTAATTTATTTTCTTGACACAAAAAAAAACAAGCTTTCTTTTGGTTGGCCAGTCCCAAAGCTCTCCCCAAGGTGAAGTTTGTTCTCCCCTCATGAGCACAAAAGTTCTTTGGACAACAAATATTTAAAAGACCAGCACGCACACTGATATAACTATAAAACGAGAAGTTTTTTTTTGTACTTGCCATTAAAATAGATCCGCCATCATGTATGGCTCGTCGATCGCTGCTGGAATTTTAATTCCGCTGAAGTATCCGCTTGGCCACAAAACACCGAACGAGAAGTCATAAAAAATATCCAACACTTCCCGGCCCGGTGACCCGTAGTCTTACGGCACATTCGCTAATTTTCTTTCATCGTCGCAGGACTACACTCACTTCACTGCACTTAGAAATCTCACAATTTCGCGGAACAATAAAAATAAAATAAGAAAGACACAAGACAAAACCGTGCCTATATATTCGTCCACTCCACCATTGACGTTTTCCTTACGCGCTCAAGTAAAAATTTTGCGCCAACCACAATACAAATTGCAAAGTACTGTTTACAAAGATCCCATTCAGTTTAAATTAATTTATCCGCTGACAACAGAGCGTCTCCTCTTCCAACACGAAGAACGAACACCCAACGCTCTTACTGAAGTGAGTGCAAGTTGCTGAAAGTGCTCCTCCGCAGATCGCTAGCCTCAAACAGCAGCCACTGGCACCCGAATCATCTATTGAGCAGACCAGCTGATCGTGGGGAACTTGTATTCTGACCCACTGACCTACTTTCGAACTGTGGTCAATGGAACGCATGCCCCACTGGAAGCTGGTCGCAATAAGCAAAGTCTCCCTCTCGGCTTAAAAAATATCTGGTATACACACCAGGCGATCAACCTTGCATTTTGCAATAGCGAGAAAATTTGTAACAATACTTATATTGTTTTGCATACAATAAATGAATCATTTAAAAAGTTTAGTATGTATATAAACATGCTTCTATTAAAAAGGTTATTAAACACGTGCCAGGGCCAGGACTCCTTCTAGCAAGCAGAGAGAACAGAACTCCCAAGTTCCAAGCTGATCTCGATCTCAGTGGCAGCAACTGTAGTCCAGAATTATCTTTACCAAACGAGACTCTGGCAGCTATAGCACAATCATGAAGCGATAACCCTCTCGTACAAGGGTTCATTCCTGACTATTCTAGATTGGTGCTTCATTAACCTGGCGTAAATCAATAAATTTAACTGCGTGATTAAGTTATTCCTGCGAAGCAAATTCTATCCTTATCTCTATTTACCAACCCCTAACAACCATGATCGTAAGACGGTATAAAAAGTGATCGAGATATTTGAAATCATCTGTAAAAAATTGGCGCAGGATATATAAAAGATTGGCCACCACTGATCTAGGGTGTCATAAGAATTGAGGACCCTGCAGATGAAGAGGCAGATCCATTGGGTCTAGGAAAATTTATCGCCCGCAATTCACCGCCAGGAATTTACCGCCAGCAATTAATCGATAGCCTGAAATTGATCACTAGAATATTTTATCGCCTGGCCATACATATAATTTATATATAGTAAATAATAATATAATAATAATAACTAAGGTTTGTCTGTACGTGTTATTTAAGAATTAAGTACAGCTAAAAATGCAAGTTATATCCTAGGTACCTATAGGCAACGATAACCTAATAATAAGGTAGGAAAAACTCTTTAAAACCTTTACGAATAGAGACCAACTTAATCCCTTTAACTTATTATTATCATCACCGATTTCTATATATAACATAAGTAGCATGATTTAGGGGTGTGTCGATTAGGGTGGTACTTACAATCGCAACATTTTCTTACATATTTCGAGTTTATTTTTGATCATTTTGACTTAAAGAAATGATGCGCCAGTGGAATTTTTGAAATCGGAAAACGGAAATTGTGCTTTAATGGAAAATTGTTTTATAAGCACAGGCAAAATGACCCAAAAATTCATTAATCTATCTTATTAATAATTGAATACATCTCACATGTTTGGTCTTTATTCGTAAAGGTTTTAAAGAGTTATTTCCTACCTTGTTATTAGGTTATCTTTGCTTTGCCTATACCTAGGATATAACTTGCATTTTTAGCTGTACTTAATTCTTAAATAACACGTACAGACAAATTATATATATGGCCTGGCGATAAAATATGCTACCGATCAATTGTAGGCGGCCGTAAACTGCTAGCGATTAATTGCTGGCGGTAAATTTCTGGCGATCAATTGCGGGCGATAAATTTTCCAGAACCCAGATCCATTGTTCATAGTTTACTTATTACGCCCAACATACTTAGAAAAAAGCTCTTCTTCGTTTCGTATGCAGATTCGATCAAAAATAGACGAATTACTGCAGATGTTGGACCTGCCCCATTACTGTTTGGTTCAAGTAGAATGCTGATCTGGAATTTTTGATCAGTTTTTATACCCGAGATGAAATCTATAGGGTATACTAAGTTTGTCATTCCGTTTGTAACACCTCGAAATAATAATGGTAGAGCAAAATGGATTGGACACCCACGCATAATATTAAAAGTTATTTTGAATTTTGCATATCCGTCTGTCCGTCTGTGCGCACGATAACTAGAGAACGCATATACTTAGAGAGCTGAAATTTTGTACACAGACTTTAAAAAAAAAAACTAAATTAAGTTCGAAAATGAGACAAATGAGGCAACTCGCTAGTGGGGCTGCCAGATAAAAATTTCGTTTTCCACTATATATTTGGACACTGCAAGAGAACGCGTCGATGTAGAGAGCTGAAATTTGGTACATGGTGTTTTCATTGTACCAGCAAATAACATTTTAAAAATGGATGAAATCGGGCAACTCCTTCTTGGTGTTGCCATATACATTTTTTGGCTTTTTACGAATAGTGTGCAAACGATCAGTCCTAAACATTTCTATTGTACTAAAAACTTCTTCAGAATATGAAATCCTATAAAATTGGTAAAAAATCATTTTTTCTGTCCGACGAACCATTCTAGAAATATATGCGAAAAACCACTGGAAAAATCAAAATTGCTCAAATGGGGTGCCCATACGAAATTTCATACGGACATTCATCTAGGCCCTAGGGTATCATAAGAATTGGTCTTAGACCAATATTTCCTTTTTAACTTGTTTTTTTTTTAATTTGCCAACAATTGTTAAAAGGGTCTGCCTCCCTATTGCCGTAAGGTCCTCAATAGGTCTTAGACAAATTCTAGCTTTTTTACTTGTTTTAGTTAAGGTGACCTCTGTTTTAGAACCTAAAATTTCGGGTTAGTTAACGTCATTACCTCACTTTATTATACTTACCTATAAAATGGATTGGACATCCACACGCATAATATTAACAGTTATTTTGATCATTGCTTGTCCGTCTATCGTCCGCCTGTCCATCTGTCTGTCCACTCGATAACTCGAGAATGCGATTATTCAGAGAGCTAAATATTTGTGGACGGTCTTCGTAAAAAAATTGTAGATTTAAGTTCGAAAATGGGAGAAACGAAGTAAAAGTAATTCGACTCGCTTAAGTATATACACTTGAGTTGGTAATGGGTATAATCCTATTAATAGGTCTTTGAACAATGAAATATGTTCGCCAATTTTTGGTGTAAACATACTGGGTAAAATTGTATTATTACTATTCAATAAAAATTCAATATGGACAATTTCTGTATAAATACAGTCATCCTTTGTAATAAAGATATCCAGTCGAGAATCAGTCGTTCAACTGTTGGGGTTAATGTTCTTCAGCAGCTTCATTCTTGACTCTGGAGTTAAAGCTGCTCAACCGGAATTATATCCTTATTTCTGCTCCTAGACCGCGTTCATTTGTAGCCTGACGGAAAGTTTTAATAAATCCTCCAGCGACCACTTCTAGAAACTGCAATATGTAAGTAGAACTTTCTTTTCACCACTTAGAAACAATGTATACTTCTGCTTGTAGTGCATAGACTTTTAAACGCTGCATACTTGAGAGATCCACATGTGCAGGAAGTTAAGTTTTTAAAAATCAATTTTATCAATATATAAAAAGGAAAGTATTGAACCAAAATCAGAATTTTATAAATTGAATAAATTGCAATAGCAATACGTCTTTCGAGAGATATCGCTTTCCTTATACTTGTGTCACAAATTTTTCATTTTTAAAACGAAAATGTTAAAAGCCGCCATATACATTCGGAAGTTTTCTTTAAATATTTGGTCGTCGTAAACAGGGGTTTCATTTTCCCAAAATTGTCTGCTTCGTTCTTAGTTTATTATAACTAGTTATCTTATTTTATATTATTTACAAAAATTCAAAAGCCGCTTCTAGTGCCTGAAATTTGTGCAAATTCTTTTGTGCATGTCTGAATTTTATCATTGAGATTTTTGATTTTCGTTTATAACGATGTATTTTCTTTATAATATTTAAACTATCTAAGGCTCGATTTAATTTTTCTCAATTTACCTCACAGTTCATAATTTTAACTGTCATCTGTCAAATCGAATTACCGTCAAGATATCGTCGTGTGCTTGCCATACCATGGTATGATTATTGGTAGCTATTACGTAATTGAATCAATGATGATAGTTGGCCATCGTGTACCTAGGATATTAGCAGTTAGTTTTTAATTAACATTATTAGCATTTACTCTTTCAAATACATTCATGAATTCGCTGCAAACAGTTCAACGGTTATCAATATAACAAATTTGAAACCATCATCATGGTGTAACGTTAAGAAGTTACAGGGTAATATAAAAAAATGTTCAACTATTTTAAAGTCCTGTTATATCGAAAACCGTTAGGATCTCCCTTCTCCCACTCATACATGTTTTTGCCATCAGGTGTAACACCCCATAAGAAACACCCTATATAATTTTAAAATACTTATAAAGCTGTGTAAATAGTATTTTACACCGTAAATAAGTTGAATTTTCATACAATAAATGTAGTAATAATTTTATAGATTTTTTCAACAAATTTACATGAGATGCAGTAAAGTAAGCGTAAATTCTGTAATATTCCAGTTAATCTGCAGTTGTAAGTAAAAATTATTTTCCCACATTCTGTTCATGTAAATTTAACGCGGAGTGTGTAATATTGCTATTATGTTACTGTTTTGCACGCACATTGACAGTAGTTTCTATTAAATTTTCATTTCAAAGAATACCCAGTACAATTCGCAACCATGTGCCAGCGTTCGGCGTGTTCAGTTGCGTCTATAGTTTTGCGTATTGAACAATAAAGTTGTTTGCTTAATAAAAATTTAAGCGTCAAGGTTGTGGGATTCAATAAAATAGGTACTCCAGATTTTTTTCATATATTAATTGCATTCATGTTGTTGACCACTTTGTCTATAAATATGAGCAAAGCTTTTTACAAATCCATGAGACTGCACAGTTGAAAATCTTAGAGTAAATTATATATTTTAATAGTATCTATATAAATCCATTCAAAATACTGTATCGAATGCATATTTTGACAAAGTATAAATTTGTATATTTCGAGAGTGTAAACCCTATACCAACATGATATGAAAATACATACCACTTAGATATCGATTTCATATACTCTCCTGTGTAAGTGAAATATATAAAAAAAAATCATATGTAGTTCATTTGCTCTTAAAATAAAATAAAATAAATTTGGTTTTAATTAGAAACTTTATATGTATTGGTTTGATTTTATACAGGGGATTGTTAGCATTTAATAATAATAAATGTAAAATATATTATATAAAATTTATACCAAGTTCAGAGGATGTATTAAAACTAGCATCACTATTTAATGCTTTGAATTGTATAGAAAATGCACTCATTTCAAATGCTTCAATTTGCTGAAATTAAGGGCCATTCAGCATTTCACAAATAACAGAAATTTTTCATTGTCTATTTTTCTCAGAATTTTCTACATTTCTACATTTCATATATAAAATTTTGAATATACGCCCAGAACAACCAGAAGTTTATATCATATCAATATATCTATTAATATTAAATATTAAATGTAACTTAAAAACTAAATTCATATCAATACTATTTTATTAATATTAACCAAATCGGAGCAAATAAAAAAGCATGGGTAGTTCGACCAGATTGAGATTATCCTCCCTGCTTTTTGCTGTATTTTATGGCCGATTGGTTTTGCTATTTTGAGAAAAAAAAATTATAGACCATTGGAAAGGTGCAACGATTATCTATCTACTAAAGTTTAAATCATCAGCATTGGGTGTAAAGTGCAGAAGTTAGAGGGTGATCTAAGAAGACATATCCAAATATCTTAAACTCCCGTTATCTCGGAAACCGTTATAATTTCCCCACCCCCACCTGTTTAAGACTTAAAAACATCTAATCTAAATTATCTGATGAACCTAAATATAAATTAATATGAATTACAGTCTCCCATACCTATCAACATCTAACCTAGAAATAATATAATTAATAACCTTAAGGTACAGGTCGGTACAGTGACGGCATTGATATAACTCAATTCGGTCAAGAAAGAAAAACTTAGGAACCAGGGCGTAGGGATGTCAAGAAAATACAAGAGAAAAAAGATATATTAATTTGGAAATAGAATGTTAAGAAAGTAGTCGCGGATATTTGTATTGAATTTATTAAGTCAGTAAATTTAATAATAACAAATAAACGAAAAGGTTCGTTTATTCACTCACCTCCCGTACAATTTCTTGTTTGTCTAAGCATGACCTATCTGTAGCCGTTCGGGTGCCAGACCAAATACGGGACGCGCCGGATGTACAAATCTAGTACCCACAACATTTCTTTAAATATTATTCTGGAAAATCCTAAATTTTATTATGAGCTTATACAATTCAATGTACAGAAACTTCTTATTACCGTTACGCAAATTTATAATTACGCTATAGTTAATAAAATTTACTAAGAGGACTGAATTTGTGAATTTTTGGTTGTCTTCAAAGAACGTGAAAAGCGCTTCAGTGGAGGGAGGTTTTTGTTTTCGTTATCTGCATAACCAAAAAAATCTCACACCGCGCGATACTTCCCCGCAGGTGTCTAGAAATTTTAAGAAGACGAATGTGAGGTCAGTTTTGATCAACACTGACCCCAACAATCTATAGCTGGAGTCTAAAATAACATATAACAGCAATTCCATACCAAAACGATCACCCATTGGACCCGACCCCCTCCGATTTCGATGAAACTTTCAGAATTAGTTAAGTATTAAAAAATATTGGACCCCTATTTTTTTGTTTAGTCTGCCGACCTCAGGTTTTGGATACAGGGTGACTCAAATTTTAATGTTTGCACTGTGGACGTGTTTTTTAATTTGCTGATAACTTGGGATCGGCTTATTCGATTCTTTTGTGCGATATGTCAAATTAAAGGTATTAAATTGAGCTTTGCAAAGATATTCAAAAAAGATAAAAAAAATAAAAAATATTGAAAAAAAAAACATAATTTTTATTAATTTTTTATTTTTGACCCCCTCCGGAAGCGAAAGCCCCCCCTAAAAAATATTTTTTTTTAAATGCCCCAATATTAATACAGATCATATCAAAAATTTGCGGATGTTCAGCTCTTAGTTTAGGAGATACAATTTTTTGTATGAGCGTCTCTGCAAAATTCCCAATGAAAATTTTAGAATTTACTCCACAAAAATGATTTTTTTTTTAATATTCAATGAGAAACATGTGTTTAAAAATATTATAAGAATAGTTCTGTGTTATTTTTTCATAAATTTTATAATTTTACTTTTACTACAAAACGAGTATTCTCTGACACTAACACTACTGTCATTTACAGGTATAAAACTGTGGTACTTTTGAGTACCTGCTATTTCCTTGAAACGATTATATCTATTTTTCATCCATTTTTTGTATTGACCAATCAGAAGGTATTATTTTTCCAGAGATTTAAATTTCACCTATCTAGCAGGCCAACTTATATCAACATCCTTTTATTATTTGTATTTATGACTCAGTCATAAAACATTCTCAGTTTTTCACAAAATATTTTCTTCTCGTTCTTACTTCAAATAGGGACATATTACTATACCACTGCCTTCAGTTTTAAGTACAAATTGCAATACATGTAAATGTTGATAGGTAAATATGTCTCTCTGAAAATATTGATTTCCAAATGTAGTACGTAATGATTCTAGGTATTGAGCTTAAGATACATAGTTTGAATACAATGCGTCTTCTTTAAATTTTATATATTAATTATGCAGACCTTTACTTGTTACTTGAACTAATGCTATTGTCATTAAAAACGCTGCAAATGCACAACTATATAAGGGCAATATTATCAAATAAAGTTTCAATTCTAATTTTGAAATTAAAGTGAATAGATAGGAAAATGTTTTGCGAATGTTGTTTGTGTAAAATGAATAAAAATTCTATAAATTATCGAAATGTTACCATTTCGTTATGTAAGCGCGCAGAGGAACAAAATATTAAATTGTTAGTAAATAAAAAAATTTGTGGAAGTTGTTACATGAAGGTATACAGGAAGAATGTCCTGAATTTCAATGACGCATGTGGTGTTCCTGGTCCGTCGGGGATTAAAAGAAATACTGTCCATATTTCCAGCCAAGGTATATTATATCTCTTTTATTATAGTAGTTTCAAAAATTGTAAAGGAAATGTTATTTTTAATTCATAGCTTCTTCTACATCTACGAGCTCAATAGTATCAGTACCAAGCGAGAAAGATCTCGAATGTGTGATTCCTGATATCGCCAGTGTAAATAATACTTTGAGGTTTCTCAACAGCTCACCCATAAAGCCAAAAAGGTTTAAGAGTAATACTTATAAAAAAAGGAAGGCTCTCGAATTATCTGCAAAACTCTCGGAACATGTGTTTAATTTGCCAGATCCTGCTTCTGAAGAAGAGAATGAAATAGATAATTCTAGGGAAATGATTGAGCAATTTTAGGAGAAATTTGAAAAAGCTGAAACATTTACGGAAAAGTATCTCATACTGACAACCCTGCCAAAAAGCTGGTCAGCTCGCAAAATACAAAGAGAATTCAACGTGTCCTTTCATCTTGCGAATCGGGCAAAAAAGTTACAAAAAGAGAAAGGTATTTTATCAACACCAGATGTGAAATTGGGAAGCAGCACCATCGATAATGAGACAATACGTCTTGTACAGGAATTTTATGAAGATGATGACATCAGCCGTGTATGCGCCGGGAAAGAGATTTTGTTCTTTTATCAAAGGATGGAGTAAAGATGACAAAGCAGCGTAGAATGGTTTTATGCAATTTGAAAGAAGCATACCAGATGTTCAAAGAAAAATATCCCGCAACAAAAATTGGATTTTCCACATTTGCGACACATCGTCCAGGAAACTGTGTTCTGGCGCAATCAGCAGGAACTCATTCCATATGCGTTTGCATTTACCATCAGAATATTAAGCTCATGTTTGATGTTCTTAAAAGAAGTAAACTGCTTCCTGATTCTACAACCACCTACCACGACCTTATCTTCCAAGTAATTTGCGACAACTACAACTATCAGTGTTTACTGCAACAATGTGTAAAATGTCCAGGCACAAAGTATCTAATCGCGATACTTTTGGAACTTCTGGATAAGGATATTGAGATGATCACATTTAAACAATGGCAACAAGTGGACCGGTGCACTATTGAGACGATACAAATGGAGACCCAGCAATTCATTGATGTCTTTTGCGAAAAACTTTGCAAATTAGTTCCACATCATTTTATTGCTAAAGAACAAGGAAAATATTTAAAGCATTGCAAGGTTAACTTAAAGAGAAACGAATGCATCATGATCTGCGATTTTTCCGAAAATTATTCTTTCGTGGTTCAGGGATGCTGTTCAAGGATTTCACTGGGCAAATGCGCAATGTACCATACACCCATTCGCGATTTACTATTTAAATGATACCAACGCACAGCAATTTACCAGCTTAGTAGTAATAGCGGAATCATTAAAACATAACCATGTCGCAGTTCGTTTGTTTTTGGAAAAAAGTTTTAAGTTCATAAAGGACAAGTTACCTTTTGTTAAAAAAATTATCCATTTTTCGGATGGGTCTGGAGGCCAATACAAAAAACAATATATGTCATATGAAAAAACAGTTCAATCTTGAGGCAGAATAGCACTTTTTTGCAACCTGCCATGGGAAAGGACCTTGCGATGCTTTAGGAGGAGTTCTAAAAAAAAATGCAGCAAAAGCTAGCTTGCAAAATAATGAAATTCGAACATCGACACATTTGTACGATTGGGCTGTTTCACAAAAAGATTCAAAGGTAAATTATGTTCACGTTTCAACAAAAGAATACACCGATATTGAAACAAAAATCAAAAATAGATATAATCGTGTCAAGGCAATAGCAGGTACTCAAAAGTACCACAGTTTTATACCTGTAAATGACAGTAGTGTTAGTGTCAGAGAATACTCGTTTTGTAGTAAAAGTAAAATTATAAAATTTATGAAATAATAACACAGAACTATTCTTATAATATTTTTAAACACATGTTTCTCATTGAATATTAAAAAAAAAATCATTTTTGTGGAGTAAATTCTAAAATTTTCTTTGGGAATTTTGCAGAGACGCTCATACAAAAAATTGTATCTCCTAAACTAAGAGCTGAACATCCGCAAATTTTTGATATGATCTGTATTAATATTGGGGCATTTAAAAAAAAATATTTTTTAGTTGGGGCTTTCTCTTCCGGAGGGGGTCAAAAATAAAAAATTAATAAAAATTATGTTTTTTTTTTTCAATATTTTTTATTTTTTTTATCTTTTTTGAATATCTTTGCAAAGCTCAATTTAATACCTTTAATTTGACATATCGCACAAAAGAATCGAATAAGCCGATCCCAAGTTATCAGCAAATTAAAAAACACGTCCACAGTGCAAACATTAAAATTTGAGTCACCCTGTATCCAAAACCTGAGGTCGGCAGACTAAACAAAAAAATAGGGGTCCAATATTTTTTAATACTTAACTAATTCTGAAAGTTTCATCGAAATCGGAGGAGGTCGGGTCCAAAAATTGAAAATTTTGATCCTTTTGGTATGGAATTGCTGATAATAGTGAAAACCTCAGTCTGGGAGAGAGTGGTAAGAACGACGTTTGTGAACTCTTTGTGTATTTTTTTTTATAATTTTATTGCTGTTTTCAATCTGGTCTAAAATTTCGTTGCGGTCACCTTTTCTTCTGTATATTACCTTGGGATAGGTCGATAATAAATTAGGAAAGTAACCCTAGAGTTTTTCCTCCCTCAAGAATTTACACAAACTATTCATCAGAAATTTTGTGCAGTAGACACAAGATCCCAGGCCCAAAGAAAAAGTTAGATGGATTTAGCTTCCTTTTTATACCTTAGATTATGAAATCAGAGGGTATATTAAGGATATAATCGTTTGTGTTGTACTGAAAATAGAAATGGATGCGAAAAACCATTTTATCAAGCCAACTTGCGCAAAGAGATGACCATATCAAATTACAAACGGGAGTTCTAGCATTTTTTCTTGCTTTTTAAGATTTTACTCGCTTTTCAAGGCTCTTCTAAGGTATAAGTATAGTCAACGGAATATTTAAATCTTAAAATTGTAAATTTATTTAAATATTTTTGTTTTATTTATTTTCTGAAGGATACATGTAAATAAAAACTTTAAAAACATGGATAAGTTTTTTTAATATTTTTTGGGAAACATTCCGTTCAAAATGAATGATTGTATATCTGAGTCGAAACATGTTTAAACATGAATATTCCTATGCAGTCAAAACTCACACCTATTTTATTAAAATTAACCTTTATTGCATCGGTTATAATTGTTTTGAAAATAAAGAGCCTATATATCGGCTCAAGGTAGTTCTTGCAAAAAAAGCAAAAGGCTCTAAGGTACTGAAAGGATTAACATAAGAGTAATGTTATTAAAATTGAATGAATTCAGATTTGCCAAGAACTTTTGATTATGCGAACTTCGAAGTTGCAGAGAGGTCGCAAATAGATTGGGTGCAAGAGCCTCCAAAGCACTATAGCATAAGACCCCGCGAAGATATATTCATCATCATATTTCATTTTCCATCAAATAATACTTGAAGATACGACTGAATTTATTTTATGAGTGTAATGCGTTTTGTATAGAGCTCATCGCAGGGATATTGCTGAAACAAATATATGCATTTACAGGACCCACATTAACAATATCTTGTAATTTCTCTATCAATAAATTTACTGGAATTCAAGCCTAAGAAATATACAGCAATCTTTAGAGGCATCATATAAAATAGCGTTTATTATTCTGGAAGCTACAGTTTATGAGAAGCCTACTGATATTTGTAAGCATTGGAGTTATGAATTAAAACATCTGATGTTACCTTTATATTGAAAAGGTTTAAGACCTCCGATGATGGATAAATGACACTAATTAATATAAATAATTGATCCGGAGTATTGCATACAGTATAAATTGTTATTATTATAAGGTGTCGTATGAATATTAATCTCATGATATCAAGAACACCTCAATTCAGCGTTGGTCGTAATTCGGTGATATTCATCAGAGCTAAGCTAATAATATTCATGAGTGCGCACCTACTATTAAGGTATGTATTGTTCGAATTAGCTTTAAAAATAATGATCACCGTTCAACCAATAGAATTCCGGTTAACTTAACTCTGTCGATAATACAACGTTTTACTTTACCTTACATCCTTCGTCTTCATCAAAATAATTCTAAAATGGCAGTGATAAACAATCACACAAATTTATTTACGTTGCATTTTGTATGCTATAAGATTAGCAAGACGTTCAATACATATCTACCTCAGTCCTCATCTTGAATAATTTTTGCGCATTATGCTATACACTCTGCACGCATTACTTTCTCCTTGAAGTGGGGGGGAGTAATAGTTGCAAGACCCATTCTACTCCTTTAAAAAGGTAAAATATGACAGAAATAAGGTTTGCCACTTTTCTGGGTAAATTCGAAGTCATTGTCCATTCCGTCCGCAAGATAGTGATAAACTTGAGCCTTTCTGCAAATTAGTAAGTTCGAAATTAAACCCACTACCTGACGACGAACAAGAAGAATCAAAAATGAGTATCTTAAATTTTCTTGACGAAACAATAAAAGTGTATAAAATTTTAAATAAATGATATGCTTTGAAATAATATAAGGATTTTTAAAAATCTCAAGTTTCTTTAGCAGTATCACGTTTCATGATCAGTCCACTTAACTATCTCTGCTTCCCGGATGTGGAATTCAGTGAATCTCGCTTAAAATGAGTCTCTATGGCTTTTAAACTGTAATATGGAAACTATATTGCAATATATAATACACAGTTGCAAGACATATGTGGTCCTGGTTTATGATGTAACTAAAATATTTCCGCTAAAACTGGAACAAAAAGATAGGTACTAGGATATAATGGAGAGTGTAATAATATTTCACCTTTATACCTGTTTTTTTCTAAATCCTATGTCCTTAGTTGGCGTTATTCTGTATACTCTTACTATCTTCAGATAGTTCTTTTGCAGAAAATCAAAATTGAAAAATTATGTGTACATTTAAAAATGAATAAAAGATTATTTTTCGTTTTACTCATAGCAATACAGGGCACATTTTTCTAGCAAATTAATTGTGTAAGTAATACTCAATAATTTCATGTGAATCAATATTATATCATAAAACTAAAAATCTTCATCGTTTATTTGTTTTGAAATAAGTATTCACGTAGCGTGTCTCTCAGATGAAATGCATTTTGAGTAGTATTATTAGAAGCTAATTTACTAACTTTTTGTTGTGGCCTAATACCTCTCCTACACAATTCTTCTATAACAACATCACCGTTATATTTGTCTGCGTATTCACCAGGACAATATTAAGAGCAAGTCATTTTTAATTAATTATGTAGAATTACAGTGGCTTTGACAATTGCCTCAGCTGACTCTGGGGGCATGTTCATCGTAGTTATATCCTCCACCTTGCTATTAATATTACAAACGTATCGTTATTCTCGCATGTAACAAGTGTTTGTTAAAACTTTCTCTTTTTTCATCTAACAGAATACTCGGCCTCATTAAAAATTGGTTTTGGGGAAACTTTACATCACCAACGACGTAGTGGGAGAACTTATGTCGCTGTTCGGAAAATTTCTATTTTCAGGTAAATCTAACTTTTCCAAAGGCAGAAAATTGCAAAACCCCGTCACCACTTTGGGTTCCATATGCCACGATTTCAACTGCCGTGAAAGTATACTTTGCGTCCCAAACTGCCGGAAGAGTTATAGGTACTGTAATTTCCTTTGTAGTTGTAATACATAGATTCGGGATAAGGATGACATGTTATGTACACATGATTTCTGTCAATCGTTCCGACGCAGTTTGGTATATTCCACATATTCCTATAATCTTCTGACATATTTTTCCATTCATGATCATTGGGAAGTGAAACGTAAATTTGCGAGAGTTCGTCCCATATTATTTTTCAAGTTTCTAATGGATGTGATTCACATTTTAAAAGACAACGTATAAAATTGCCTGTTGCCGGTATAGGCTACATATCTAGAAAACGGTATAAAATCAAAAGAAAAAAAATATATATTTACTCATAATTATATTGAGGCTCACATCAGCGTGAGGTATAATCTGCATTCTGGAGAAATCGGAGTTTTTATGGATGTTTCCGTTAATTTTGATTTTAAAAGATTGCACAGTACATTAAATATTTCTTTATCCATCTTCGTTGCAACTTTGAATTGATCTGTATCACCTGCTTTAACCTTGCGAAATCTGTCTAAATATAAGTTCCTAACCCAAAATCGACGTGCAAAAATACCGAACATGTACTCGTATGCTTCATTACATATAAAAATGATTAAAACCATGTTCTCAATATCTTAAAACCTCTCCATTTTCAATGCTTATTTTCCAACATTTTTTTAGTAATTATAAAGCACAATGCACAATTCGCCATATAATATGTGTAAAACTTAGATGTCGGCACAATTCTCAATCATTGTCAATGCAAATGTCAACGCGTTCATTGGGTTAAAGCTCTGCATTACGATGCAATACGCGCAATATGCAATTAATTCAACGCACGCATCGCAGTCATTAGCTCTTCACCTTTTTCATTTCTTCCTCAGGTGCATACGACAAGCAGAAATTATGCGTACTGAAGAGTATAAGGTTTCTGGTTGATACGAAAAGCCTTTTGTCATCTTCACCAGTTGTAGGTTTTGCAACAACATTTTTTAAATTGACAACGTTTTCCTGCGAAAAGTCTTCATGATTTTTCTGTATACTTCTGAAATTACAAATTGTCCATATACAATATTTGGATGATGTGCGCAGTAAATAAGCCAAGGGAATCAATTTAAAGTTTAACGAAATTTGTTGATTAAATTGTTTGTTTGTGTCGTAGAAAATATGGTGCATATTAACATTCGTCAACTCATGTATTTCGTCAATATATTTATATACAGGGTATTTCCCCTTAGGAGGTCCATAGGGCGGGAGGTGATAGTACTCACCTAGACGAACCAAAAATTGTATGGCAGGGGGGGGGGGGGCAATATCAACCGTTTAGGAGTTACAGGGTGATTCATAAAAAAAGCTAGGTTTTCACAAAACATCCTGTATATTAAAAACTTCAAGGCGTATGGTCACAGTTAAGGGGTCACTGTATGCAGAACTTCATGGCCTTTCCAATGACAGCTCAACCAGTCCCGTACCCCTCTCCCCTCAGAAGTTATGAAGGTCTAAACTAAAAATTTCGGATTTTCTTTCCTTTTTTTTTACTTTGACCTCTATTATTTTTGAAAAATGGTCGTTAACATAACTTTTTTTTATAAAAATTGTAAACTGCATACTCTCCTCTTTAAGTTGACCTATTACATCCTATGTGTTAACTGTAGCCGTTAAACAGTTATTAACTCATAACCTATTCAGGTCACACCGAAAAAAGACGATATTTTTTAAAATTACGTGCTAAGGGAACAAATTATCGTTGAGAATAGGTTTGAAAATAGGTTTGAGAATAGGTTTAGAGCTAATAACTCTTAAAGGGCTTCAGATAGCACATTGGGTGTAATAGGTTAACTTAAAGAGGATAGTCTGCAGTTTACAGTTTTTATAAAAAAAAGTTATGTTAACGACCATTTTGCAAAAATAATAGAGGTCAAAGTAAAAAAAAAGGAAAGAAAATCCGAAATTTTTAGTTTAGACCTTCATAACTTCTGAGGGGAGAAGGTTACGGGGCTGGTTGAGCTGTCGTTGGAAAGGCCATGAAGTTCTGCATACAGTGAGCCCTTAACTATGACCATACGCCTTGTAGTTTTTAATATACAGGGTGTTTTGTGAAAACCTAGTTTTTTTTATGAATCACCCTGTAACTCCTAAACGGTTGATATTGCCCCCCCCTGCCATACAATTTTTGGTTCGTCTAGGTGAGTACTATCACCTCCCGCTCTATGGACCTCCTAAGGGGAAACACCCTGTATAGACAGGGTGTCTCCGTCTAGGAGGTCAATAGAGTAGGAGTTGATAGTACTCACCTATACAACCAATTAATTGTACGGTATAGGAGGGGGCCACATCAACCGTATTTTAAAAAGAATAGACAACACGGCCACAGCTGAGTGCTCATTGTATACAGAACTTCCTAACCTTTCCAACGGCTGCTTAACACCCCTCTCCTATCAAGAGTTATGGTTGTCTAAATTAAAAATATCTGATTTTCTTACTTATTTGCTTAATGTGTTTTATTACAGCCTTACAGCTCTTAACGTATTCTAAAAGCTATTCTGAAACCTATTTTTAAAGATAATTTGTTCCCCTGGTGACTGCAAACACGTCACTTTAAAAAAATATCGGCTAATTTCGATATGACCTGAATAGGTTGTGAGCTAATAAGAGTTATTAACGTATACAGATAGAACATAGGTGTGTAATACGTCAAATTAAAGAGAAATGTACACAGCTTATAGCTTTTATAAAAAAAGCTATGTTAATAAAATGAGATAGAGGTCAAAGTAAAAAAAAGGGTAAGAAAATCAGAAAGTTTTAATTTAGACCACAATATCTTTTGAGATGATAGGAGGACCAGGCTGGTTGAGTAGACGTTGGAAAGGCCATGAAGTTTAGCTCGTACGCTCTGTACTTTTTAAGATGCAGGGTGTTTTGTGAAAAGCTAGCATGTTTCTCACGCTGTAGCTCCTAAGTGGCTGCTATGCCTCGTCTCCCCCAGCCATACAATTTTTTGTTTGTATAGATGAGTAGGGGATTTTGGGGCAGAATGATATACTTAATGTTTGACTTCATATTAACAGGTTACAAGGTTGCTGCTATTATTCCGTACATGGAGTAGTTTTGTGCGTTAATAAGTTTTCCTCGGGTTAAGCGAGCCACCCAGTGGGGCAATTCGAACGAATTAGTTTACTTCAAAAATAAAATTCAATTAGTTTAAAAACTCAACTATATAGGAAAATAACAAAAAATAAAAGCATTCTCTCTGCGATTGCACAAATAAAATTTAAAAAATTTCAAACTTTAAGACTCTTAATATACTGATATCAGTTCACGTATCTGACGTACCTACCTACCTACCTACCTATTTCTTCGCATCCAGGACATGTTTCATGGGCAAAAATTGAGCAAAATTGGCATTTTATCCATCCATTTACGGCTTTATACCTACTATAAATATCACCACAGTAGAAACAAGGAACGTCATCTTCATCTGTCTCTTTTCTAATTGTAATTAAGGAACAGGTCTTTTCTTTATCTTTGATATGTTTGGTTTTATAGTCTTCCACAGCTTCCCCGATTTTCTTCTGTTAGTGCGCGTCTTTGTTGCGCTAATTCGTGAAACTGGTTGAATTTCGCTGGGGCTCTTAAAAAATGTAAACATCACGGCTGCTGCCCATCATCCTTAATTGCTTGCAATGCAATTTCTGGTACAGGTGAGTCACTTTCCACCACATGGTAGATTGTTCCCTCGCCATCCGGAAATATATTTGTGGTTTCAGTAGATCCATAATCGGTATCATCGAACACATCTGGGGTTAATGGGAAGATGCCGGTTTTTTTTTAAATGATCTTCTCCAAATGTGGATGATATCTGAACTGTGACACAGTTCTCTCTGGACTATTTCTGAGAAACTTCTCATTAGCTTACACGTAATACGTGTTCATGGGGCCCATAAACAATACATCCAGCGGTTGTAATTTATGTGTGCAGTGAAGAGGCAGGCATACCACTGTTACATGATTCTCTCTAGCTAAGTTCATAACATCCAAGTTCCTGGTGTGGGACGAATGGCCATCCAGAATGAGAAGAACAGGTTCATCAACAGAAGGTCAGACAATCTTAGTAAAATATTTGAACCATTCTGTAAATATACATCTTTTGCATCCATCCTGATATGCAAATACGGTTCCCGGAGGTGCCCCATCCTGAAGTTGTACTTTCATTCTTTTCCGAGGAAATATTATCATTGGAGGTATCAAAGTGCCACTTGCAGCCATACAGATAACAGCCGTAGATAAAAGACCTCTTTCGGCTGAAGTGTTGCTTCCTATCTGTCGTCTTCCTATTAGTGCATAGACTTTACATGATTTCGACTGAACCTAAAATATTACATTATCGAGAATAATTATAATTTTCGATGAAGTAAATTATGTTTAGCTTAAGGTAGTGATTCCCGTTTCATCGACGTTGAAAACTTGGTTTGACGGATATGTTTTGTAATGAAAAATTTCTTTGAGCAGTGAAAAGAAAGATGACAAAACTGGTTTATTGAAGCCCATTGCTCTGGCTTTTGAAGTTGCTTCTGGGGTTCTTAGGCTTATTTCTTTGTGTCGTTGTTGAAATCCATTTAACCAGTCCCGTTCTGTTAAGACTGATGTTGAATGTGATTCTGCTGTCAGTTGGTCTTTGGTTGATACTCCGAAAAATCGTTTTGCCAGATCTACAATATATTGAACGAGTGATTTTTTTCCGATCCACAATGAACACACTTCTGTAAAGACCAAGTAATTTTCTTGACGATTTTGTCCGAACTCGCCTTTGTACAGTTGCACGGGGAACATTAAGTATCTGACTCGCTTTAAGCAAGTCCATGCTTTTAGAGGTATCCGCCGCAATCGCCTTATGCATTGCTACCTCACACCAAGATTAATTTGATGTTTTTCTAATGTAAGTGCATGACATCTGGAGGCGCAGAATTTCAAATAAAAATGCTGTAAGAATGGCTAGTAAAATGAGCCAATGTGGGTGAAATAAGCCAGTAGCCGTGGTGGATCATTTTACCCCAAAAGCAGGCAGTTCATATTTGCAGAAAAATAAATATAACAACAATAATTTTTTACTTACTTTTTACTTTAGTATTATTACTTTTTTTTATCCCACTGACATTTCTAAGCGAATGTAGCGCCGAAAATTACAGTGTAGTCTTGTATTCGAACGCCTCCTGTTCGATAAAAATAGCGAGGCTTTAGGGAGAGAATTTGAAGGTATATCGAGTTACCTGCATGGCCCGTTTTACCACACCTTCACCTACTACTACATCCTGCTCTATTGACCTCCAAGAGGGAAAAACCCTGTATATATATATAAATTTATATATTATTCCCAAGTGTAAAACTTTTTGCTCGCAATATGCAATTACTTGAAAATTACTTGAAGTCCGCATAGAAATATTTGAAATTATTACCGACGTGTGGAAACCGATACAAAATCAGTGTTATACTCGACAATTAATTATGTTTTTCGAGATCCCTAGAGCATTCCTCTTTGATTAATGTATAATCGAATCGTTAAATTACTCAAAATTCTTCAGTTCAAAGTTCAACATTTTACAAAGAGTCAACTAAAATCAATCATTGAAATAATGATGATGTCTTGTTATCAATTTTCAAAAGAATACGGCATCTATGATTATTTCACCACTCATTGAGAAAATTTAAGCTTATAGAACTCACAGTCCATAAATCTTTGACAACTGAAAACAAATGAGAACAAAGTGTTAGTTCATAGCTACAAAAATCAGTAAGAACAGTTTTATTGCGCAACAGAAATTGTCGAAACAAAAAGATCTCTTAGCGGCTTGAGTGTTCGATTTTTCTCATTTCCCCTTACCGCTTGATGTTTATAGAATATATTTTTATATACGTACGTACATATGTATTTAATCGGACGTGTATTATTGATTTGGGATTATTTAAATTCGCACATAGGATTGGTTGCTGTGTAACACAAAGCTTTCATTGAGATGGGTACGAAATTTTGTCATCGGATAGGTGATGTTGGTGAAGCGCCTGCTCCCCTTCCATTTCTCGTATCATCAGAAGTAAAACTAGAAGTAGGTAGCAGATACTGCAATAACAAACACCATGGAAATTTGTTCGTTTAGGTTGGTATATGTTGCTACTTAGAAGTTCTTTATTTCGTTTGAGATTTTAAACAGCATGTTAAGCTCTGGGGATGCAGAAAATGATTATATATGTATATGTATAGTGATATATTTATTGATGTTGACTGAGCAGCCTCGTTACTAAAAAAGTATAATCAAACCAAATTTTCAATATCCTTGTATTCGTCCGACATTCGTCCAAATTCGGGACAAAATGTGCCAATAGTCCAAGAATTGCCTCTAGCGTCATCTATTCCATGCTATTAAATATGTGATTACAAACGAAATCTCGTGAAATGGAAACGATCCGGTTTGACTTGGATTTTTTCTGATCTGAGCTTGTATAATTCCCTTGTTTTTTAAATCAAGTAATAGTGTTGAATGTGGAAAAATCGAAAAGTTCGGTGTTGTTTGTGGGATATGGATTGGGCTGCCATATGTTAACTAGGACAACGACACCAAAAGCCCCGGACTTTTTAGCTTGAAACCCGCACATTCTTGCCAAATAATTTTCTATTTTGAATGAAAGAGGTTCAAATTGTTAGACATTGTCTTTCTTTATTTATTATACCGTAGATGAAATCCAAAGGGTATACTAAGTTTGCCATTCCATTTGTAATACCTAGAAATAATGATGGTAAAGCGAAATGATTTAGGCACCCATGCATAAAATTAAAAGTTAGTTTGATTTTTGCATTCCCGTTCGTCCATCTGATCGTCCGTCTCTCTAACTGTCCGTCCGTCTGTCTGTCCGTCCGTCTGTCCGTCTGTTTGTCAGTCCGTCCGTCTGTCCGTCCGTCCGTTTGTCCGTCCATCCGCCTGTCCGTCCGTTTGTCCGTCCGTCCATCCGCATATGGACTTTAAAAAAAAGTAAAATTAAGTTCGAAAATGGGGCAAATCGGGTAACTCCTTCGTATGTTTGCCATACAAGAATTTCGTTTTTCACTGTATATTTGGACACCATCTGAGAACGCGTCAACGTAGAGAACTGACATTTTGTGCATAGTGTTTTGATAAAAACATTAAATCTAATTTCAAAATTGCACTAAATCGGGCAACTTCTGCTTGGTGTTTCCATATAAAAATTTAGGATGTTTACGTATACTGTGAAAACGATCAATCTTATAAGTTTTTAATGCACCGAAAAGTTCTTCAGAATATTAAATCCTATAAAAATTGGTTATAATCATTTTTTCTGTCCGACGAACCGTTATAGAAGTATATGCGAAAAACCACGTCAAGAATCAAACTTTCACAGATGGGTGACCATACGAAATGACAGACGAGTATTCATCTAGGGTATTATAAGAATTGGTCTTGGACCAATTCTAGCTTTTTTACTTGTTTATTATAAAATTAGTCCGTTTACAAAAAACAATATAAAACAATGCCAATGAACTAAATTAAATCTCTCTTAAATTTAGGAACATAAATCAATCTTCTAAAAATTAAAAATATACTTGTACTTCTGCAGATGCAAATCATAAATTAATCTAATCTTAATTAAAGGAACTAAAATTACCAACTTATTACATTTTGTACTTTTGAGTCCGCCATATAGCCTTCAAAATAGCTTCCTCGTTCAGGAAAGGTGAAACTACATGGCGAGAGATTTTTAACCTCCAGAGTAGTGTTGCCACTTTGGTCCAATTGTACCCAAATTGGCCTTTTTTTCCTCCATTGTCCCCGGTCCTCTTTTTTTTTTAAGAAGAACATTTTTGTTTTACCTATAAAAGACAAATAAGCCACGTTCCTTTTTTCTTTATGCATATTCGTACCTCTCCAAATAATCTCTTTAATCCATTGAGAGAAAAATAGATGTATTATAAATAAATTGAAATTGTGGATTTAAGAAAATCTGCAAAGCTAGGGGTTGTTTTAATTATTTTCATTATAAGAGAGAGTCTCATGTTTTATGAATATTTACAAAGGCTTTCATTGTTTACTTCTTTAACTTACGGATAAAGAATTAAAATCAACTAGGCATAGTTAAATTTGTTCACCCCTATTTTTACACTTTAGACCATTTATGAATGCGAAGTCTTCCCCTTTGTATATTTTGATTGGCAAGCCTGCTCCTGAGACTACTTTTTCGTTGTCTGGAGGCTCAGAGACCAATCTTTTTTGGTCTCCGGTCTTCCGTCATGTATTTTAAGTCAATCGGACTCAAACGAAGACTTATAAGCCTGTATGTCCATAACAAAAAAGTTCTACATATCCCCATGGCACATTGGTGCTACTCTGTATTCACACCTCTGCAACAATTTCTGAGTATGACTACGTTAGTTCTATGCGAGATTATTATGACATTATAGCCTTTTTTAAAGTCAATTCAAAAGGTTTTGTAAGTTAACACCAGTTAGCTATATAGGATTGTGAGCTTGAGCCTTTTTCTAAAAAGTTGTTAGTGACAAATACGGTTCTATGAAAGGAATTTAATTTAAAATAGTATTGGTTATTTTTGACGAAGAAAAATGTTGTAGAATTGATAATGATAGCTGACGAACAAATATTAGGCGTTTGGTTTAGAATGTATTAATTTATTTTGTTCGTCATAGGAATGTGTTGTAATATTTTCATGTGTAGAATGTCTTACAATTAAAAAACAGTTTATTTAGCCGAACTATTAGGCGAGGAAAATAGCTCGCAAGATTTATTTCAGAATAATATCAACGAAGAAAGCGGCTCTGAGGACGGACATCCACAACCTATAATTGAACAAACTTGGATTGAAGAGGAATCAGATGTTGAAGATGTGCGTAGAACATAAGAATGTACAAACTAAAACTGTAAAAGTTCCAATTTCGACTTATGATTTATTTGTAAAATCTCACTCGATGTTTTCATTTTTTACCCTTTCAAGATGTTCCAGAATATTTAAAACAAATTACAAAGTGCTAAAATCATGCATGCAAAGAAAAAATCTAGCAATTCTGCCATACTGTGGACATGAAGGTTAAATCAAACGAGAGAAAGAGCTTCCCCAAGCGAATCCACTCCACCTTCGAAAGAAGGGCAAGTGTCTTCCTTGGTATTAGGGAAAGTATCCCATAAAGCAGACGCTTAAAAATCGGACTCAGCTAAGGACTGTATATCCGAAGATAGCGGAAAACTCTTTTCGCCAGAAATGGCAACTCTGTCGTTCAATCTAGCTAATTCGTGCCAGAATTCGATGGAAATCCGGCGACAGTAGTCAGATTCCTTCAAATTTCTAAAATTCATTACTCTAAAGACTCAACTGCAGTAGAGAAGGCCAAATTTTTTGATCTTGCAAAATCGAAATTAACTGGTAAAGCCGAATAATATACTCCTTGGGTGTAATACATAGTTATGATACTTGGAACGAATTGGAGGCAGCAATAACAAAAACTTTCATAAAATTCGGTTCAAAACATGTAATTCATGCCGAACAAGTCACCATCAAGTGGGTCTCCGCGAAACGCAGCAACTACAGAAACTAAGTTAATGTGAAAAATAAAAATTCCAACAGTTCAACTAGAATTTCTTATCAACGCCCCAAGCATAATTGATTAAACTCCACTAGTCTGAAAAGGCCGGATAGTAGCAATATCTCAATCCCTATTCTAAATCTCAGCTAGCGTCAAACCTTTCAAACGGAAACGACCTCAGCATCTCCTTCAATCAATGAATGAAGGGAGTAACTCTTTCCTGGAAACTCGAGCTTGAATTAGTGTCATTAAAGTCAGCGCTCCTAAAGATGACGTTGAAGCTTATACTGAGTGGAGAGCGCCACTTAAAGGTATTTTTAACTACAAAATAAATAATCTAGTTAGATATTCGGCTGCACGAGACGACTGTACTTAATCATGCATTGCATGTGGTTCACTCTGAGTTTCCTCTTAATTGGAATGAAATTATCGATGAAGACGTCTATTCCATAAGCCCCAGATCTTTACATTTAAAACTTAAGTTGGAGAAATTGAGTTTCCTTTTAAATACTCAAGGAATTACCGCAAGAAAAATAACAATAAAATAAATTGATAAATAAGACTTTGTATAATAGATTTATGTAAATTAAAAAAATTAGGTTGCTAGATGTAGCAAAAAACCATAAAGAAAATAATTGAGAGGAAGAAGAAAAAATACATAAATAACAATAATAAAGAAAGTAAATATTGCGTGCACAAACCAAGAGCATGACCAAAAGAAATTTTTAATTTATTCAAGGGTGTCCGCAAGCCTGTCCAGGAAACCGACCACAGTTCCGGCGCCACGAATAAGATATTTGAAGATAATATTACCGAAGGTAATTAAAATAATGAAGAGAGCAATTTGAGGGAGTCAATTAAGATGGAATGAGTTTAAGTCGAAATCATTTAAAAAATAGATTAAAATCGTATAAAAGAAATTCTGACCCCAGCTTAAAACCTCATTAACTGTTACAATTGTTTTGCTATCAGTTGTAATAATGACATAAGTAGCCTGCTACTTATAACAAAAATACCTAAAATGTAAAATTATAATACAGGGTAGTAATAAGGTTAGTCTAGTAGTGGTAATTATTCATACAAATAAGATATATACATGTGTAAACACGTATATCATTGTAAAATAATAGAGGAATTAAGAGGGAACTTTTCTTTATTATACTTGATAGATATACCTAGTATTCCTATAATCAAAACTGTATTTCTCCAAACAAATTTTCTTTTCACTTGAGTAAGAGGGAGGAGTGATATGACCCCAACTCAAGACTCGTGCAGCACGTTAAACAGCAATGTGATTCGAGATCATATTTCAGGGACTTATTCCCAAATAACCCTCGTCATGTCAATTATTTATTGAGTGCACAACGTTCCCAACGATGTTAAGTAAACAGATTACACTAACGTAGGGTCACAAATATTATTTTATTATTTCAACATAACACCTTATATTCCTTGTCTTATCGCATTGTCTCCAATTTCATTTTCATTTTCTGTCGATTATGCTGTTTATGAGTGGGAACGGTGCTGTGCCATGGCTTGCGTCTAGAAAAGTCGAGTACACTTCAATCCGACCAGCAAAAAACGCGTGGGTTGTAATTTGTTAAATAAATCTATATTTCTAATTAAACGTAATTAAGGAAAGTGTTTTATTTCTTTTTATTTGATTTTATGAAGTCCAAATTTCAAGAGCGACAAAATGTGGGCACCCACTCGCTGAAGTAATTTGGCGACCGTAGCAGAACATTATTCACTTTATTTTCCTTTGAAAATTCAAAAGCAGTAAATACGACAAATGCAGAATGAATTCTTACATTTTTAAATAAATAATCAGTATAAGAAATTATATTTATAATTTTTATCGTATGTACAGGATTACATAAATAATATTAACAACAAATTCCAGGCTGAAAAAACAACAATTCATGTATTGCAAAAATCAATTCGCGATAAAGTATTAAGATTGATTTTGAAAGCAAGGAGTAACATTTGCCAGTTGATTTAATGCTTTTTGGAATTAAATTTTGGGAATTGATTCAAGAAATTTGAAACATAATTTGTACATATCAGCTTAATTTAATAAAACAAAATATTTCGAATTTTCAAAAAAAAAAGATATAATTTTTTAGACCCAAAAACTTCTTTATTGAAAAATTTAGATCCACTTCAGATTTGCGTAATTAAGTTAAAAGCCTTGTAAAAGCTTTTCCGCATACCCAATGTGATAATGAAATCTTAATTGCCAATGATATTTTCAATTATCAGTGAAAAGGTATTATTTCGAAATACTACTATGATGCAAATCTAGTTCAATTTTGAGTTAATTTACAAAAAGCAAAAACCGTGTTAGACCAAAACGAGTTTAATTATCTCGCTAATTTTATGGTAAAATTGTGTACACTGCCATGCCACATAGTAGTGCTGGCACAGAAAGGCTTTTCACTAAGTTGAATTTGATAAAAAATAAGTTGAACATTAATATTACTAAGTATATGATGAAATTAATTTCAAAATAAAACCATAGAAAAGTGGACATATATATATACACTCTATTTTTTTTCGATTCTACTACTCACTTTGTCTCACTTGCTGGGGTCAGTGCCGGTCTCATACTACTAGTGAAAATAACTTAATGGTCAGCGTTGTGATGAACCATTTGCGTAGCTAGGGTTTTATTGTGGGAGGGGGAAGGGGGCTAGTAGGGGCAGCTCAAAATAAAATTTAAGAAGAATATTGTTCAATCAAGTATTGTTTTTCAAAAATGTGTAAAACTTTCTAAAACGTTAATCAGTGTAAACGCCAAGTGCTACGTCGTCTACATGACGTAGAGTTAGCTCAGGAGAAAATGAACAGTGTTGGGCGCCACGTGATTTTTCTTTACGGGTAAATCTCGAAACCGATTCGTTTTCCTTTTTAATACGCCAACACCTGTATACCACCAACTAAGCGGAATACGCTCGAATTGAAAATGAACAAAATAACAAAAAAGGAGAATACCTGGACTCATATAATATGTATATTTCGGTATAAGCCACAAATTCTAAATCTAAAGGCAAGATGCCGCGAAATAAAAAAACAGGTACCAGCAGTCAGTCACACATCAAAGTCGTAAAAGAAAGGTCCAGCGACCTCAATAAACTGATAATGGTAGGACACATAGGTATAACGCCGCAGCCATGTATGATTTTAGAAAATATACTAGAATACTTAGCTTTTACTATGGCTTGGAGCACAGTCCTCCTTCCCTTGTATATTTAACAGCGGATCAGCTGCTTACAAACTTGACCCGCGTGAGTCCAGAATTCCTTTTTCCTTTTCTTCCTTTCCCTTTATCTGTTCCTTTTCTTTATCACGGTCTTATAATTTTCCCATTTCTTTGGTTTTAATTTAAAAATTTTTCCAATCAGACTTTTCTCCCTTGACTATTATTTTATCGGAGAACTTTTTTTTTGTCTGCACACCTTTAACACTCGACAAGAAGAACGAATGCCCACCATGTATCTTTATGGTGTCACCCTTTTTGTGTTTATCTTTTTTGACGTCTATTGTAAAAATGGCACTTTAGTGCATTCGCACACTGCAGCTGACATGTGGACTTACAAATGTTGCGTCGCGCTTACACGGCACTACTTATGTGGCCAGAGTTTTTTTTTCTCTAATCACTGTTGGATAAATTTAATCCATATCTGTGTTGATTTATTATGTGTTTAATTGTTTAAAGTCTTACATCTTCGTTGTATTACGGGACTTAGGTATTATTATAGTGTAGCGTGTCTGTTCGAGTTAATTTCGGCTTGTTTAAATGTCAGTGCTGCACTTAACGTATTTGCTGGGTATAAATTTGACTGGTTTGAAAATTATGCTAGTTTATTTTCTTTGGCGTTTAATTTTGATTTGTTTTGAGATTATTATTTCTCTTAATGTTTAGATTTTATTTGTTTATCTAGTATTATTTAGCCAACGTTTCTGTAAGGAATCCTGGACTACGTTCTTTCTTTTTGACCAATTGCAGCTGCTTTTTGAAACTATCACCACCAAGGTGAAGAACAGCGGATAGCACGGTAGAAGCTAGTGAAATCAGTGATTTGAAATGTATGACTGGCTGAAGTTGCAGAAAATTGATCTTAAGACCCAAGTCAAGCTCCATTGACATGCAGTATTTGAAGTTAACTTCTTAAGATTTTAAATGTTTACAGCGATAACTATTGCATAAATTTCGCTATCAAATTCAAATTCTAAAGAAAACTATTACTAAAAGGTGCAATTATAGTCCAAAGGCTAAAGAAGCAACTATTACCAAAAATTACAATGTAGAATTCAAATGCTTAACTAAAAAGGCTTGGTACTTTTCTTCTAAACTAGTTGTAGTGTAGGATTTACTACTTGAGGATTGGCGATTTGTCATCTCGACCCCTATGTTATACAATCCAAAAGCTACGAGAATCAGATAATACAATCTCATGAATCCTTACCTAATCTTACAAACTTGTTTTCGGGGTGTAAATATAATTTAATCACCCTTTAATAGTCCTTTCTGTATAAGATAATTTATGTTCCATTCCATACCAATACGACTTCGTAGTACAAATAATCTGGTAACGGACACGTGAGCTCCTTTCTCTGGGATTTTAGCTTTGTGAAATGTATATTTTATCGGCATTTGATAATCCTCATAAGACGAGTACAGCCCCTAGCATCTTATACCGGGGCTTGGGGCCTCTTGTGCTCAGACCGCTGCTGCTTTGATGGGTGATCGGATCGTCTATATGCCTAAAAGAAAGAAGATCTGCAGTACCACCAGTTCAGATAATAAAGATTAGTACAGACACAATCGTTTGGCCTCGAGACCGTAACAGAAGTTTCCATACATCAAGCAAACTATTTCATTGATTACCGTTGTTTAATTTCTAGCAAGGATTGATTCTTTAATAACGATCGCCTATTCATTTGACTGAATTCCATTTCGATCGAATCCAAAATACATGTTAAATCTACTAGCATTACGATTTCTACAGTAGAAACAGAAACACTACTGGTATTGAGATAAGTTCTTCTTATGATGAGAAAATTTCACTTATACAACGAAACTGACAAAAGGAACATTTTACATGAAGTCACCCTGCAAACATTATAGCGAAGAACTCGCTTTCTCGAAGTAATCTCGAATTTGAACAAGATATGCGAGTTTCGAGCTTCTCCTGAGATTCTTTCGTTTCTCTGATACTATTACGAAAGAGAGGAAAATAGAGAGCTTAGCACGACAAATCCGCTTTTGCCCGAGATTTCTCCATTTCTCTAATTTCGGAATTCAAATGAAATGAGACTACGTGAATCTATGCTTCGAATTTACTGCGAGATTCCTTCGTTTCTCTGAGTAATATTTAAATGACTCATCGATTTACTGCAAAACAAAAATCATTGATCTGTTTACTGTTTATAGTGGCACGTGCTGCATGTTCAGTGTAAGGGTAAGGAAGTGAATAATTATATATTATTTAAGTGTAATTAAATTTATTTAATTGAATTGAAAACAACGGTGTTAAAAAGCATTTAAAAAAAAACATTGAACTGTGCGAACGGTGAATTAGTAAGACAAGAGTAAGAGTTTTTCGTCCTTTGTTTTAAGTACATTGTAAAAATGCAAGAATCGATCTAAAATCTAAAATACCCTCCGAGTTCTCTAGACGTCCCCGTGGTTTAGACGATTAAGACTGTTGGAAGGCTACAGAATTTCGTCAGTTTCTATTATATACTAGACCTGTTATTTTAAAGTATATTTTGGATAATGATATATATATATGCATTTCCTAAAACTTAGTTTAGGCATTCGTATACTTTTGAATAAAAATGATTGTGTCAGAAATAACTCCTGTGAACATGATTTTTTAATCAGCTTTCTTTGCGATATTCCCCACTTGTATGATAAACGTATTCTTACCTTTAATTTTCATTGCTTGATGCACATTTCTTCCGACTGTAAAAATTTAGTGATCGTTAGAAAGCTTTAGTACATTCAAGTGTGAAAACTTTTGCACAGCCTTAAGAAGTTGGTAAAAAACGAAATAACGTTTGTTCTCAGATATATAATCGCTTAGTTGGGAAAAGTACCCACCTCTATTGTAATAATTCAAAATCATTCCCGTCATTTGAAAAGTGTACTGGTGGATCATACTAAAGAGTATCGACACCAGATTTCACACTATCTATAGCTTATCCGAATAACTTTTACCTAAATAATATGCTCATATTTGAAATTTCACTTGTTGTGAGTTTACTACCATATTTTGAATACCCAATTAGTTCGAGCTGTTGCAATATTTTTTATTCATCTCAAAACTGTGTGCAATTAAACCCCAGTAGAGAGCGGAATTTGTTAAATGATGTCGAATGTAAAGTTGTTGTATTGAGAATTGATCGGTGCGTTAACCAACACTTTTTTATACCATTTATCCACTAGAAAATGGACGAGCAAAGATTTGTGTACAACGCAGCCGAAAACACATCTCCTAAGTGCTTTTTTATTTCTTTATGTGGTCTATTATAACTACTTTATTTATATAATCAAATGAAGAAAATAAAGTGAAACGAAAGTGCGCATGAGGAACCGATGCGTATTGCACTTATGCAAGCAGTACTAAGCAATATGACAGCAACAGTTGTGCAATTAAGAAAGGAGATAAGAAGTAGATTAGCAGCAGGTAGCGCCAGTGAAAATATTTTGTCAAAAAATTTGCTCCCATTCGACTCACTAGAGGAATTCTGTAAATTTGAGGAACAGATTCCTCAAAATAAGGACAAATTTATCGAACTGGTATATAAATATTATAAATTGTGCATTAAACTTTTAATTACCAATTTTTATATTTTAGGAAAAATCTTTCTTAGAGACGGG
Organism: Dioctria linearis; assembly: GCA_963930735.1. NCBI lineage: Eukaryota > Metazoa > Arthropoda > Insecta > Diptera > Asilidae > Dioctria > Dioctria linearis. The sequence continues at coordinate 83,895,663 of OZ005741.1, read as the reverse complement.
ATCTTATGAGCCCCAGCAATTTATAAAAGTGCCATGAAGTGCCCATGAATTTTCCTGGGTAGGAAAAAATAAGAAAAAAGCAACCAGAGGCTTAAGGACCATAACTGCGCTTAAAAGTAAGTTCTTACATCGTTAAAATGCAAGATGCATTCCCATGCGCGTAGCGAGGCAGGGGCACGGGTGGGCACGGACCACTCCAGGGAACCCGAAACGGCACCGGTGCTCCCCCCCCCCAATTAAAACCCAAAATTATTAAATTCCAATTAATCGTTCTATTATATTTAAGTTTCAACCAAGCAAGCACGATGACATAACATTGAAAGCATAACGAAATTATATAAGAGTGAGCTGTGCCTATCTACCTGTAGTTGGTTCCAAATTTGTGTAAAGTGATTTTGTAATGAAGCCACACTCAATAAGCGGCATTCATTACTCATAATAAACCCCAAGCATACATCTATTAAAGCGCCATCAAATTAATAAAACGCATCTATGCTGTAGGTATACATATGTACAGATATGCCTATTCTCATTCGAGTATCTCTTACATTTCCCAAATCATTCATTCTTTTAAGAATATTCAAATTACAAACACATTCTTTTCGAGACAAATTCCCAATATGTATTTAAAGCTTAGTTTACACTTAGGCACTTGTATCGGGATTTTTATGAGGCAAAGTGTATTCGACAAATCGCGATACAACTTCGCATACAAATGCTGATTCATTTGGTTGTGCCAGACATAATTGCTCATACATTTTGTATATGTTGATTTTGTTGGCGGTTTGACTGTTCGCTATACTTTTGCGTTTAGTTTTGAAGTGCAGTTTATCGTGTGCTTAGCTCTATTGTGCGGGTGGTTGAATTAAATTAAAAATCATGTCGTCGTGGTCAAAAGAAAAGACCTTTTCTAATAGAAAAATGAGACAATGTAATATTTGGGATATCAGACCAAAAGCATATAAAGACTTAAATGAAAAAAAATAATGATAAGGTGGAAAAAATGGCTCAGGAGTTAAAGTGTACCAAAAAAGAAATTGATGATAAGTGGCATAATGTAAAAACTCAATTTAACTGAGAACTCGGAAAAATTAATGTTAGCAACGGAACTGCGAAACTGATGAAGTTTATACCTCACCATGGTATGCATTCAAATATTTGCAACTCTTGCGGACCAGTAATTAAAGTATATCTACAAGTGCTCGTCTAATGTAAACAGAAGTCAATAAAGTTCTCAAAATATACAAGTCGAAAACGTGGCTATACAAGTGCCGATAAAAGTGCCAATACAAGTGCCGATACAAATCCAGATACCTGTATGTAAGTGTAAACATACCTTAACAATGACATGAGTTTATCCATTCCGACCGACTGATAACAAATCCATCAGAATTATTGTCAACTTAACATTTTTCCAATCTTAGCATAATGCAACTACGCACTACACTGTTTACGTAGAAGAAAATGTTCAATTTCATTTGTATAAGCAAAATAGACTATTTCCAATATTCAGTCAATATATAAATCGGAAGGCGTACCCAAACTATACACTTACGTTAGTTTACAAATTTTCGCCCTTTTACTAAATCTTGTTGGATCACCAAATGTTGAAGCAAATCGATCGATGATCCTAAGTCAAAAGTCAGTGCGTCGCTGTAACTTAAGCAGTAGTTTTTAAAACTAAATCAAAAATGAGCCAAGAGACCCCCGATCCACGATAAGGTCTCTTATTCCCCTAATAAAGAACAAAAAGGCAAATTTAGCAGTGAATAAACAAATGTCAAGTCAATAAGTCAAAAATAAAAACGTAATAAGCAAAACTTGAGTTCTGGGATTAGAAAATCACAATGTCAAGAAAGAGATCTTTCATCGGGGCTGGTGAACTTCTTGCATAAAAGCACTCCCAGTCCTTGCTGGAAGTGGAAAACGTAGCCTCACAGCAGCTTTAACAACTGAAAAAATTAGCAGAGGCCTTAAAAACAGCACTCAGAATCATCGCCTCGCTCCGAATGCAGCCAAATGTATGTATCACATCGTCAATCTCTTACATTTCCAGATATTCATGAACAACTTACGAAATAGCAAGAGGAAGAAATTGTTTCAAACATAGAATACTTGGCTACACTTATTGATATATATAATAATGTTCGCCAGATATTCCCGTTGAAAAAGCTCCGGGAGGACTCATATTCTAAAAATGGAGGTAATTTCTTGAAAATTCGTCAATTTTCTTGTATAAATATTAAGACAAATTGCTTAAATTCACCAGTAATTATAAAAAAATCTTAAGAATTGATACATCATGAAAACATGCTTAAAGTAAAAAATTACGAGATGAATGCAGAAAATTAAAAAAAAAATTATTAAAGAAGAATATAAACTTTTTAAAGTGAGCTCCGCCGACTGTGACAGAAGTTTTTCTGCAATGAAGCGGATAAAAACGTGGCTTAGAAGCACAACGCTTCAAGAACGATTCTCTCAGATGTCAATGCTCAACAATGTTAAAAAAAATTACAGCTGAAAAGGTATTGAACCGATTTGCAGAAAAGATAGAAAACTAAAGCTTATTCAATTGGTTTTTGGCAATTTCTGTTGACAGCATATTATACCACCATCAAGTAAGTTTAATTTAAATTAACACGAAAAGTGTTAAAATAATAGTTGTATTCCCTTCCAGCAGCATGATTATAAGTAGAAGTGATGGATGGTGACGGATTCAAATTAAACGATAATGCACCGAGAGACATTTTTGCTGAGAATAAGCTCTGTACAATGTGTATCAAGGAAAGTTAGGTGTGATTTTGAGCTTAGCAGACATTTCTTGCACGTAAAAAAACAAATTGTTTCGTCTTATTCAAACTGAATAGAGAAAAAATTGGATTAATAGTAGTAAATATATTTTCTCAATTATCTCCGGTTATGATTATATCAGAAAATTTTCATACAGAATATGAGAAAAGGTCATATATCCTAAGAATAGATTTGCTAAAATGTAGTCTACTTTTCGTTATTCTAGAAAAAGATTTATTTTAAATGTTCCAAATTAATTTTTAGTAGGTAGGTATATATGTATTATGTTGACTTCATGTGAAATGTTCTTTGTTGTAGCAAGTCAGTTTCGTTTTATAAACGATAATTTTCTTACAATAAGAAGAATTTTTCTCGTGTTTCTACACATATTAATTAAATTTGGTTTCTATTAGGTCTTCGGTTTTATTGCCGTTCAAAGGAGTTTTCTTCTTTCTGTTAAAGTTTTCTCACTCCAGTAGAGATCGTAAGTAGATTGAAAAAAAATCACATGTATTTTGTATTCGATCTAAATGAAATCCAGTCACATGAATAGGCGATATTTATTTAAGAATGAACTCTTGCTCAATCACACAACGGTACTCAATAAAATATTTTGCTGATCTAAGGAAACTTGGCGTTAACACTGATTAATGTTTTACAAACTTTTACACATTTTTGAAAAACAATACTTGATTGAAGAATATTCTTTTTCAATTTTTGTGTCAAACTGGCCCCAATGGCCCACCCCACAAAAAAACCCTAGCTACACCCATGTGCATTCCATACTAAATTCCATAGCACGTCCGAAGGTTTCTTCGATAAATACGCTATGCGCCATTTTCATTATGCATCAGACAGTCTCACAAATGGTAAAATACCAAGAAAAAAAGCGAAGTAGTTCATCCATAATATCAAAGAACAGTTATTTCCTTATGTTACTCAATAATGTACATATGTATGCATTGTAAGCATTTATTTTTTTGCTGAACTTGAAAATGGACTAGAATAAGCAAATAATTAATATTTTATATACTAACGAAGTAAGATATTTTCCATACATTCTACCTTATTTTTCGCATATTTATATTTATTTGTACAACCCAGTCCCATAAAAGGATCGATGAAGTGAACACGACAATAATGTCCGCGGACATTATTCCCCGCTTAAAATGAATAAATGTCCATTTCCATAGCTCTAATTAAAAAAAACTGCCTCTGCGCGAATCGCTTACAACATGAGAATAGCTCGCTTCTCTTAATATATACGAAATGTATAACACCACTAACGCAAACGTATTGTGCGCATAATTTCGTTTTAACATCAATTTCGTTTCGTTTTAGGATCTAAAGCAATTCGCTATCGAGAGAGAATGTAGGGTTGATAAGTCGAGAATCATCATCCTTTTACTACGCTGGCAGTCTGTTTTCCGTTCGATATCGAATTCGATCTCGAAGTTTAAGCCAGAGATTACGATTTGCTAGCAAATCGTTTTCGAATCATAATATCTGCAGGACAACATAATATATACTTGCTGTTACGAGCGTGGCCTTGGTTCGTTATTTAAAACACAATATTTTAGATATAATTCAAAAGTTCGTTCCTTATTTAACTTTACTGTTTACTCTCACAATCCACAAACAATTATCAAATCAACTTAGTTACCCCTAGTACTGTACGTCTAATTATCGCAATCCAAATAGTTTACTTCGTTCCCTTCACTGTCTGAAATAAGACTCGCCTCCTGGTGTGAGTAGCGCCGTATTTATACTCTACAAATTATCCTAGAACCTTCCTGAAGAATCCGTTCTGCGAACCCATAGTTTACTAGGATGTCACTAACCTAAAGTTGTTTCCATTTCCAATTGATGTCGCTTGTATCGTTTTGTAGCGCGTAACATTACCTACTAAAAATTATCCAATTTGGAACATTTAAGATAAAACTTTTTCTAGAATAACGAAAACTAAACTACATTTAAGCAATTCTATTCTTTGGATATATAACCTTTTCTCTTTTTCTGTATGAAAATTTACTGCTATTATCTATCATAACCGGAGAAAATATATTTACTACTATTAAACTAATTTTTCTATATTCAGTTTTAATAAGACGAAGCAATTTGTTTTTTTACATGCAGCAAATGTCCGCTAAGCTAAAAATCGCACCTAACTTTCTTTGATACACATGGTATCGAGCTTATTCTTTATGTAAAAATTTCTCTCAGTGGATTATCGTTTAATGAATTCCTCAGCAGCCATCACTACCTTCTAAATTAATATCGTCATAAACTGCTGCTGGAAGGATATTCAACTATTATTTTATTACTTTTCGTGTTAATTTAAATTAAACTTACTTGATGGTGGTATAATGTTGTCAACAGAAATCGCCAAAAATCAATTAAATAAGCTTTAGTTGTCTATTTTCTTCTGCAAATCGGCTTAACACATTTTCAGCTGTAATTTTGTTGACAATAGCTTTCTCTACGTTGAGCAGTGATATGCGAGAGAATCGTTCTTGAAGCATCGTGCCTGCAAGCTACGTTTTTATCCGTCTCATCGCAGAAAAACTTCCCTCACAGCCTGCGGAGCTCACTGGGAGTACTATTGCCGCTTTAAGAAATTTATATAAATAAGGGCAGCACTCTTTTTAATATTTGTTCTCAAATTTTCAGCATTTGTCTCATAATTTTCTAAATGAAAGATGTTTTTCATGACAATTGCTTCAGCTTCCAAGGCTGATGTATTAGTTTTTAAGATTTTTTTATAATTACTCCGTTTTTCATGACTAATTCATTTAAGAAATGCGTCCACAGCTCGAGCTAATGGTAAGTTTTCAAATCGGTGTTTTAGATTTACTATGATATTCACCATTATTATCGTTGTAACTTTAAGTGAGAAATGGCGTTACGACACAAAAATGGTATTATGATTGTCGTTTAAAGTGACTTTTGTCGAAATATATGACTTTGGACATACTGTTGTCGTATTAAGCAGACAAATGTGCATGTAAGTGTCAATTATGTGACAATTTTACTCACTTGTTTTTTGTAATTGACAGATTTTAGATGTGTGTAAGGAAAAGGAAAATGCAAGCGGAAAAAGAAAAACTTTATGGTGGCTTTATAAGTTGTTCATTAAAACATATTAAATTTTATGTTTTTTATAAATTAAATTGTTTTTTTTTACGTTTTTAGTGTAGAAATTACAACAAAAAACAATTTGAAGTCATGATAGATTGCTTCTATGGTGAGGCATCCTTTTATAGCTAAAGGGCTGAAATACATCGCGTTTATGATTTTGTTCTTCTAAACACTTTCAAATATAACAACAAAACAACTAAATGAGACAAGCCTCACTTTTGTCTACAAATGTAATTCATACCCTGACGCACGCCTCGCTGCTATCTGCCACTTTCAGTGACAACGATAATAAGACTTCGAAGAAAAATGTCCCGTCACACCGTACGACAACGACAAGACAAAAAGTGAAGTGAAATGAGAGTAACTGCGGAGCTTGTCAGTTCGGTGAGTTGACAATGTATCCAAAATTAATTCGCCTATCCTTGCGCATCTCTGGAAGTGGAAGAATTTATAAAATATAGAAATCTTTCGACTACATGTCGATCGAGACCGTTCGCAAAGTGGAGTGAAAAGTTGTCATAATATTTACAAAAAAATTGGGCAATTTCCAAGTAATTACCTCCTATTTTTTGAAGATGAGTCCTCCCGGTACCCTATGAAAGGAAGCTTTGGCGGACAAGTGTCGGTTTTATATCAATAGGTATAGCCAAGTATTCTCTGTTTTGAACAATTTTTTTTTCTTGCTGTTTCGAAAGTTCCTGATGAATATCTCCAAATTGTAAGAGATTGACGATAGAACACACACATTCTTTTGTCTGCATTCAGAGTAAAGCGATGATTCCGAGTATTTTTTTAAGGCCTCTACTTGTTAAAACCACTTCTCACAAATTAGGAACCAACCGCGCCATCTGGGGTAGATTACTATAAAATAATTTTGTTATGCTTTCAATGTATGTTCTCATGCTTACTTGGTTGGAACTTAAATAAAATTGATCGATTAATTGGATTTAAAAATTTTGGATCGTATTTCCCTGGGGCCCTCAACACGGCTTTACTGAGGGGAGGTGCACACCCGTGCCCCTGCCTAGCTACACTCATGGCCCTGCCCCGCACCAAGTAATTTTAAGACTTGTAAGAAGCGTCGAAATATTTCGAAGTGCATTCAATTTTTAGAGATGGCTGTCACACGTCAGTTGAGTAATTTTTTAAGTATGCGCCTCAGACAGCACTTGAATTATAACCGAATTGTGTAGGCATAATAACCTAGTCATGAGTTTGAATTATTTCGGTGAATATAAAACTCTATCAGCAGTACTGCCAACAACTTGAGACTTTTTAATCGGTAATAAGCAGTACTACTCTAAGCTACATATACCAAGTGCTTCCTAGAGAAAGTCCAAAGTGAAGGAGATGAAAATATTCACATAATCAAGGGGAAGAATCCTGTAGATATATTAAAAAGTACAGGATGCTACATAACCGTTACGACACCGTTGTGTGTAGAACTATCGGAGAGTCCAGACCTTCCTGTTCTTGCAACAAAAGTTATGCTATTAGGTTTTCACAAAACGAAAGGTCAAGGCAATAAAAAAAGGTAATTGAGCCCGATTTTTTTATTTTCGTGCACATAACTCCGGAGAGGAGACGATAACGGGGCTGATTGAGTCGACGTTGGAAAGGCCATGAGGTTTTAAAGATAACCGCACATCACGTTCTTTATAAAATACAGCGTGCTTTGCGAAAAACTACCATATTTGTTTAATCACCCTGTAACGATTGAGATACCCCCTGTCTCTTCCATAAAATTAATTGTCTTGCTAGGAGAGTACTATCACCTAACCTCTTACTATTTTGACATATCTCCAGGAAACACCCTGTATACTACTCTTTTACCCACTTTCATTTTTAACAGTTCAAATTTGTACTCAATTCATCGGTTCTTCGTATAACACGGAAAACATCAGTACATATTTAAGTCTTAAGCTAATTAGAGAAGAGCAAGAACTTCAAATGCTCTGAAATATAATTCAAATATCATGGAGCTCAAAAGTTTTCGCCATAAAAACTGAAGCCCTCGACCGAATGCAAACGTAATTTACAGCACTTCCGATTCTATCGACTTCCACATTAATTTGCTTTTCACTGAACCACAAAAAGTTTTCTGCCAATGAAGTACTTTAAATGTTCACGTTAAGAGCGCATAGTACACTCGAACACAGCCTGGGCAAACTACATACATTTTATAGTACTTACTTTAGTATATTCACCAAGTTCGCCCACCTCAATAGACTAATTGAAAAATCAATAAACGGAACGATAATGACCACTCGAATAAAGTCTAATATCGACTAAAGTGAAAAAAGTTGCCATTTTAATTTTTCTTTATGAGAATAAGACTTTTAAATTCTCTCACATTTTCCTCCGGCTGCCACTTATATTTAAACTTATTATATTTTCAAGGGTACATACATAGATGAAATGCGACTTTTCATTTGCAGTTTAATCACGAAGAGTTTAATAATTTCTCTTAGAGCGTTTGAAAATGTTGAAATTAAGCACGAATTTAATTATAACCTAGATCAGAATTAAAAATTAATTTATTTTGAACATACATTGTTATCAGACGCTCGATAGCGTTATGAAGGTTGAGTCAAATATACATATCGTCAGATGGATAATTAAACGTTTTATGCAGCAAGTTGTATGTTGCAAGTTTAGGTAAATCAAACTTGAAGTTCCAAACTGAATTTCTTAGCTCCTACACGGTCTATTTGTCTTATTTTGCTTTTATTTGTTTATGTCACTTTGGAGCAACAGTGGTTAAAGTTTCAAATAGTTATACGAAATTGTTTGTAAATAATAATGAATTTTTCTACAGTATGCAAGTGTTGTAACTAGCATTTTACATCTATCTTCCTTGTTGTTAAAAGTGCACATACAACCAACATACACATATAACATAAGTTGTAAGTGCTTCTAATAGTAAGTTTTTGAAAAGAGTAAATGTTTGTATGCATTTAAGTAAAAATGGCCGCCAGTGAATAAGTTACTTTGTCGCCTAAATAATATATCAGCGGTCCGCGTATGACGGTGAATCTTCTGAGTTTTCAAATTGATATTTTTTTTTTATTTTTTCTATTTGCTTTTAATAAGCATCTGCTCGATTTTTTCGCAAAAATCTAAATCATCATGTCCACGAGGTATCAAGTGTCACAAAAACCTGATAATACCGACTTTTCTGCACAAATCAAAGCATTACAGACTGTGTTCACTAGTGAAATAAATGGCATGAAGAGATCATTGAAAAAAATGGACTCCCGAAATGCTGATGTCAATGAAAATTATAATTCTCTAAAAAGCGTACTGGTTGGCATAACTGAACAAATCACCGAGCTCAAAACTTCATTTTTTGCACGGGCCGAAAAATCTGATGAAGCAGTGAATCAAATTAAGTCTAGATTAGATTCTTTCGAACGCCGTGACCGATCATCAAGTGATATTGTTACTGGCATACCTAGAGATCGTAATGAAAATATCCATGGAATTTTTACCGGAATTTGTGATAAGCTAAATCACACTCCGTCTAAATATTTCGACACCTACAGACTCCGCACTAAGAATAATACTGGGGCTCCACCTATTGCTATCAAATTTCCTACAAAAAATGAAAAAAATCTGCTTTCTACATTAAGTAGGTACAGAAAAATTTGTATTATAGGGCGTTTTCACTACACCGAAATCACGTAATTTTGATGAAGTGATTTCGAAATCACTGTCAAGTGTTTTCACTACCTCTGAAGTGATTTCGTTTGACATATGTCCAACCTAAACGTAAAATTTATTGTCAGTGAAATTAGTCTGTCGGTTTCTTTGCCAAGTTTTCTATAAATAATTAAAAAAATGACCAACAATATTTTAAAAATAATATCTCTGTACGAAATTGGCCGTCTGAAGAATATAACCTGTATAAATAAAGTTATGTCGAGGAAAGTGTGTTACTACAGGAGAAGGTTGGTGTTTTGTTAATAAAAACAAACAGTTTTGAATTCTGTTTTACGATTCGCTTTTTACAGTACTTTTTGGGAAAAGGACGTTGTGGAAAACGATGATAACTTCTTCAATGAAAATTTTAGGATATCTCGTAAGGCCTTTAGTATTTTATGTGAAGAATTAAAAGGTATTGGCAGAAGCGACACTAAATTCAGAAAATTGTGTGATTGTGTATTGTTATTTTTATTTCTTCCGTGGAAAAGAAGCTGTTCCTTTTCTCCATCTCGGCCTTCATCTCCCGAAATATGTGGCTATTTTTCCTTTGCCCACGTAACTGGTCAATTTTATCGGGCACAAATCGACCAATATTTCGTCCTCTTTCGTGGACCAAAAGGTTTTCTTTTTATATTTTCGCTTAGCATCCATTCTCCCTTTTTTAAAACGAATAAAGTGTCAGTCTTACGTCAACGTCTTCTCAAAGTCATTTGCTGAATTCTGCTGAATATTAGAAATGGGTGCGTTCGTTACATTTATCGTGATTTCGATGGTAATTTCCCCAAAATCATCTCGAAAAGAGATGATTTCGAAATCATCTCAATGTATGGGAAATTACATGATTTTGAAGGTGATTTCGACAAATCTTCCAAAATCACGTAATTTCGGTGTAGTGAAAACGCCCTATTAATCACTTCCCAACGCCTTGGGATCGCATAAGTTTTCTACAGGCTAGACGAATGAAAGCTGATGGGAAGCTGACTGATGTTTTTATTTTGAATGGCATTGTTTTTGTAAAGAGTGCATCTTCTGTGGACCCGTCCAATGTTACTGACCTGCATCAACTCGAACTATCTACTTCAGAAGCGTCATAGGTTATAGACCTACATCAACTTGAGGTTACTGAGCAATGCAGTATTTAGTATTTACAATCAAAAGTTAATTTTTTAATCTTTTCTTTACTTTCTCATACGCATAGTAAGAAGCTTTCTTATATTATTGTTATCTAGATTATTTATGTTTTTTTTTCTATTTTCATGGTAATGAGTGGTGTGCTTTCGGTGGTCCCTTTCGTGTCCCGCTTGCTGGTTGTGCCGGGCGATGACCTTGCGGATGCTGGCATGGATGGGATAAATTGTATTAGTCTCATGTTAGGTGTTTCTTGCTAAACAATTACCTGGATTGACAGTGTGTAATATTAATGAACGCAGCGTAGTCATATTGGCTGTATCGACGAACATGTGAGCATATTCTCGGACTCAAAAGTTGATTAAATTTGTCTTTCAGAATCTTGATTAAAACCGTATATTCCTAATTCTCTAGTTCACATTCCTGGATTTAAGTTATATAGGTTAGACCGAACATTGAGGAGTGGGGGTTGGGTCGCAATATATATTAGTGAGAAAATCTCCTGCAAAATAATTGCAACGTCGGGTACAAATGAAGTAGAGTTCATATTTCTTGAACTATTTGACGGAGAAAACAAATTTCTCGTAGGTTCTGCATATAAACCGCCCAATGCTGCAAAACTTGCAAGCAATTGGAGTGAATAAGAAAATTGTTTCTGATCCCGATATTGATCCTAATATTCTTAACCAAAGTTTCTTAGATTTCGACACTTCTTCTATTTTCGTCTCTAATATCGATCCAAGATTAGGAGTGCGGAATCGATTCTCATTTCTTAATGTCACTGAAGTTGAAGTCCCTGTTGCCACAAAATCTATTAAATCCGATACGGTTGGAACTGACAATATTCCTTTAAAATTTATTGAACTTCTGCTTCCATGTATTCTTCCGTTCATAACACATATTCTTAACACGTGTTTAATGACCTCTACATTTCCTACTTTGTGGAAGAATGCCGTTGTGGTACCAATTGCTAAGAGGAAAAATCCCGCCTATTGTTCTGACTATCGACCGATAAACATTTTACGTTGTCTCAGTAAAGCTCTGGAAAAAGTTATCTCCATAAGTTTCATTGAATTTATCGAGGTCAGTGAGCTCTTGTTCCTTTGGCTTACTCGGCTGGATTTCTCTAAGGCTTTTAATACTTTTAATCACAAGCGTCTACTTTGCAAATTGAGGAATTTATATAATTTTAATTCGCTTGCTTTGAATCTTATTGAAAGAATTTTGGAAAACCATAAACAGAGGGTTATATTTAAATCCAAGAGGTCTGACTTCCTTACCTACGTTCGGGAGTACCTCAAGGCTCTATATTGTGACCGCTCTTGTATACACTTTATATAAACGATCTTCCTGATATACTCCAATTTGTCAACATTTAAATATATGCAGATGATGTTCGAATATATCTGAGTTGCCCTTGTGGGCTAACTGAGGACTGCATCCGACAGACGAATCAGGACTTGAGTGTTATTTAAATTACTCACTGAAAAATAATTTAAAGTTAAATCCTGACAAGTCTCAGGCTATAGTACTGTTCAGAAAGTCTATTAATACTAATCTATTTTCTCCATTACATACCATATCATACCATACCATTTCTAGATAAAGTAAGAACTTTGTGTATTGTTGTAAATAAAAACTTAACATGGATTGATAATATCAACAGTATAGTCTCAAGGGTATATGGAAGTCTTCGCAATCTTTGGTGCAGCGCATCGTATACACCACTTAGCGCTCGATTCACTCTAACTAAATCACTGATACTACCAATCATCTCGCAGAGACATATAATATGTGGCAACCTTGACTCTCTCTCGTGCAATAAACTTAATGGTTGCTTTGATTCTTAGTACGATATGTATATATGTAAACTTCGCCAGTTTGATCCTGTATCGCAGTTCGTCAATCAGTTCCTTGGGTGTTCATTTTCCTCATATATGAAAATTCGCTTGAATATATTTTTATTCAATTTGATTTTGAATGGCAAGCCTTTCTTCTTGAAATAAAAACTAGTTTTTCTACGGTCTGCGCGCACGAATAATCTTCTAGTATCTAGATATTCTTGTTTACAATCCAGGCGTTAATTTTTTGTTCATGCCATCATCTTGTGCAATTCACTTTCTACTGCCATAAGGCGTGCGGGATCGTTAAGAGTGTTCAGGGTATTGCTGAAAACACATTACACAGGCCAGACAAATATTAGATTAGTTTAATTTTTTTCTCATAGTCTATATAATTTTAAATAAGCTTACTCATTATGAATTATGATTATTATTTTCGTCTTCATATACTTACAATTCATTGTTCGTTTTACCTTTATTATCTATAATTACCAAGCTTTCCATTGCATTTTTACACTTTTGCTACCATATGCACTCAAAATTACTGTTTTCTCAACTTCATAGATATGTACCTACATAAGGAAATTTCTTATTTGTACAAGTTATAACCAAATAAATTGTATTTTAATTTACCAGCGACAACATTTTGGGACCAATAATTTCAATGAAAATCAGTTCTTTTTGCAGAAGCGCGACTGTATGAATAAATTAGGGTCAAAGGAATCAAAAAAAAGTTTTTATTTATAGACAACATATACATTACAAAGTAACAAAATAAATTGACTAAATTTATAAATATAACAAAACTAAATAACGTAAAGCAAAAAATATATTCAGAATTGAAAAAAAGTATAGGTATGTATTCATCAAAAAGTTATTTAATTTCCAAAACGCTTCGGTAAAACTCCTTGTCATTATTTGATTACAAATAAGGGACGATTCCTTAAAGATCTTGTTTTTTTATTAGCACCCAGAGCTTTAGTAGGAGATATTCGCAAAGCAGCTGTGAAAATGTTATCCGGTGATTTAAAAAGTCGCCTTTTTGATTGACTTTTTATTAAAACATCCTTGAAGTCAGTTTCTTTCACAGAAGTTTTAAATTCAGTTTTAAACAAATTTTGAAGTGTATGTATGTAATAGGATAGATTTACACTTAGGGCCGTATTCACCAAGCCATTTAATTGAAATTAAATTAAATTTTTGTTTTAGTACTCCTGTAACAGAGGTTATGGCACACTTAAAATTAAATTAAAATTTAATTTGTGTTATTTCATTTTACATTTTAATTATTTATTAAATTAAAATAAATTTAAATTAAATGGCTTGGTGGATCTGACCTTTAGTGAACAAAATTTGCTGATTTTTTTAATTACACTTGAAAATCTCATTATTAAATTTAATTTCTTTAAGTTTCCGAACCAAGGAAATTTGGCTAGGTATTTCCGTTTCGTTTAGGTATGTTTCAATAGTACCATAGTAGGACTTCCTGTATATTTGAATGTCCTGGCTCACCAAATTTCTGTTCTATTACTTCGATTTTCGAGTTATCATGCAAAAGTGCAACGGATGTTATTTGGTTTCATTTTGTGGCACACATGAATCGCTCCACAATACAATTTGAGAAATTTCACCATAATCTGGAGTTAGGTTTTTTATCAAGCGCCTTCTTATATCATCTCATATCATAAAGCGCAATAATAAACAGTTAATTTAAACACTATACATAACTACAGAAAACGCTGCGATAAGATATCTTTGATAATGCTAAATCAAAAAAGCATTTATACATAAAGCGCTATGAACATAAAACATTTGTTTACTGCTGATAGGGTAAATTAATGTGGTATGTACCATTTAGAAATACTTAAGCTATTTGATTGAATAGTTGCATGGGTACATTTTCGCAGCACATAACACAATTGTTTAGAAATTATATGGAAAAAGGTTACACACAACAAAATACAGGCTGGATTTCTCGAGAAATAAGTTTAATAGAGAAAGCGGATTGCAACATAAGCGAGAGAATCTCCCAAAGCCTTAGGTTCAGTTGAAAGTAAAGAATCAACAATTTGCACAAACTACATTAATAGGGACGATATGTAGGTCCTAAAAGGCGGATATCAGCTCACTTTTCTTATATGCCTTATTATTCAATGCACAGCTTGGAATCAAATAGAATGGGAATTAATCGAAGAATTGTGGCGACTCGACAACCACTGTAACCACTGTAAAAAAACTAGTAGTAAAACCACGCGAAATACCTTGCTGTTGACATGAGGGTTTAGCTAGGTAGGCGTTCTAAAATAGATGTAAAAAAAAACAAAAAAGATTAGTCTTTCAGTTTGATTATTATGTCTAATGTCTACGAACAAGCAACAATTTACTAAAAAGAATTTTCTAGCAATAAATCTAATTAAATTTCACCGGAGGAAATACTCGTTTTACTTCGACGAAGACATCTACGAAGATCTCTGGCAGAACTCCCGAAATCTGTTCCTTTAGACTGAAGTCATTTCTTTCAGGATTCGTCAAGATCTCCCTTCAGAGGATTCAATTTCGGCACAGGCATCTAACCTGAAGCAGAAGAAAGGTGGCGCTTGTGTTAACACCTCCGACCACGATGACTTATATCGGTGGGAGACCTCGTCTGAGATCCTATACACCCGCACACGTGGTAGCATTATCACGCACTCAAGATTATCCGAAGAAGTAACTCGCCCAATTAATCCACTTCAATATAATCTAGTACCGAGCTGAGTATAATACCTAACGCTTGATCATAAGAAGCCTGTGACTTCAAGATCACATTATCTACACATACCAACTTACTGTAGCAAGCATTGCTATAGGAACACAACAGGCGTCAGTAGTAGTAATCTTATCCAGCTTATATAGTCTTATCTTAAGACTGAACAACTACGCAAGGCCTCATCACCTTGTTCAATTACGTCAGATCAACGGTTGACTCAACAACTTCTCAGATTGTTCATCCTGTTAAATACAGCAACTGTGGACGAATTTCTCTTCAAAAATAGGTGGCATACCACCAAATTGGTGACCCCGAACTAGGAACAACAACAGCAACCTTCACAGCAAGGGTATTCACGGTTAGATAGTTTAGTTTTTTTTTTATTATTATAATTACTATTTCATATATATGTGTACATTGTTTAAAACATTGCATTATATTAAATATCTACACAGATATATATATATATATATTGGAATTTGTGAACCGACTGTCATCAGCGAGACATTTCAAGGCAGTTCAAATTTTAACTTTTCTCGAATTTTCGTCATGCTCTTTTTCATTTCGAAGTTCTTTTCGTTTACCGTCTCCGACCTGTGAATAGAAATGTTAGACAGTAAGGTAACAAACGGCGATTTAACGGATGTCAGTGTGGACTCGCTTTCTGGTACAGCGCACCCAGGAGTATTATGTGCTGCTTCCATCAATGCACCACCATTCTGGAAAATTAGTCCAGACATGTGCTTCCTCCAGCTCGAGACACAGTTTGAATTGACAGAAATCTCACAGGATAAAACTACATTTTACCATGTGATCGGTGCCCTTGACGAAAATGCTATACGCCTGTTCAGTGACAGTGTTTATAATCCCCCTACTTCGAACAAGTTTGACAAGTTGAAAGATGCTTTGATTTCCAGACTTTCAGATAGTGAGATCAGAAACTCAAACAGCTGTTAACCGAAATATCACTTGGCGACTCGCAACCATCACAGGTTCTTAGGGAAATGAGAGCCCTTAGTAAAGGCAAACTAAACATAGAGATACTCAGATCCCTTTGGCTTCAGCGCTTACCGCCACATATGCAAGCGATATTAGCTTATAACCCTGGTCCACTTGACGATTTGGCAGCATTTGCGAATAAAATCACGAAGTCAACCCAAAACATGAGGTATTTTCAGTGACCCCTTCCGCGGAAGGTCAGCTCACATTAGAAGACTTGGCGCACAAGGTGCAGAGCCTTACAAAATTAGTCGAAAGGTCATTGCCTTTTCAACGAGATTCATCCAAACATAGGCAGTCTAGAAACGAATCTAGACATAGACCAAGCTCTTGTCCTACGACACCAACTGGTAAACCACGCCAGTGCTGGTATCATTAAAAGTTTGGTGATAGGGCCAGCAAATGCATTCCTCCCTGCAGGTTTAAAATTGGGAGTCAAAATTCATTGTCAAATATTAACATAACTGGTGGCGTAGCCCAAAATTAAAATGCCCTCTACCCTTGACGACAGGTGGAAGAGGCATAGCTAATAGTCGTCTTTATATCTTTGATAGTCATCTCGAAAGAATTTTTTGATCGACACAGGGGCAGATGTCTCTGTCATTCCCAAAACTTCGGTTAATCGCCAACCGTATACCAATTTGCATCTAGTAGCGCCAAATACATCCCCAATCAGCACTTTCGGAAGACAATGCCTATCACTGGACTTGGGTCTTCGAAGATCCTTTTCGTTTCAGTTCGTCATTGCAGACATACCTTAGGGATCAAATTTAATTAAGCCAGTAACCCATACAGTTACGCATAGTATTGGTACTAAAGGCCCTTCTATCGCTTCTAAAGTTCGCCTTCTCTCAACCGAAAAATTAGCAGTCGCAAAAAAGGAGTTTGAGTTTCTTCTGAAGCAAGGTATCTGCCGTTCGTCAAATAGTTCTTGGTCTTCACCATTACACTTTGTAAAAAAGAAAAACGGTGAATGGAGACCATGCGGTGACTAGAGACGCCTAAACGCGTGTACTATCCCAGATCGATACCCGATCCCTCTGATTCATGACTTCGTCCCCAATTTACAAAATTGCGAGTTTTTTTCTGCCTTAGACCTAGCCAAGCAACGGCAATTTTTACTCCCTTCGGCCAATTTAAGTTCACTCGAATGACTTTTGGCTTATGCAATGCGGCACAATTATTTCAGCGGTTCATCCACATGGTCTTGCAGCAATTTACATTCTGTTTCGTTTACAAGAGTTTGGTCTTATTTTAAATATAGATAAATGCGTTTTTTTACAGCCGCAGGTTAAATTTTTGGGAGATGTCGTCACAGCTCATGGCATTAAGCCCTCCCTAGATAAAGTCGAAGCAATTTCAAATTTCAAACTCCCCGAGACCGTAAAATATTTACAACGTTTTGTGGGGATGTTAAATTTCTATCGTTGTTTTTTATGTCACGCAGCGGAACATCAAGCTGTTTTAAACAATTACCTGACCGGTTCCAAGAAGGACGGCGCCAGACGAATCATCTGGACCGACAAAACCAAGGAAGCCTTCGAGGCAGTCAAAACCCAACTGGTTCAAATAACCCTACTAGCATTTCCTATCGCAACAGCTGAGCTTTCCTTACGGGTAGACGCCTCGGATTCCGCTATCGGTGCATCGATCCAACAAAAAGTGGACAACTCTTGGCCACTACTAGGCTTCTACTCCGTCAAATTGTCAAGGTCGAACTTTCACTCTTTATACTGATCACAAACCTTTGATATACGCTTTCCAACAGAATCCCGAGAAAGCTTCACCTCGGCAGCTCAGACATTTAGATTTCATTGGTCAGTTCACTACAGATATTCGACACGTGTCAGGCAAGCACAATGTAGTAGCTGATGCACTTTCTCGGAACGGCGAAATTCAACTTTCTGCAGCAATCGATTTTGAATCCATTGCCGCCGATGTTCAAACCAAAGATCCCGAGTTTCAACAACTTTCCCTAAATTCACAGTTTCAATTCAAGAAATTCCCAAATTTTGGAACGAATAAAGATTTATCCTGCGAAATTTCCAATAAGGGAATCAGACCATTTATTCCAAAAGACTGTAGAGTCCATATTTTCAACGCGATACATAATTTATCTCATCCAGGTATCCGAACAACAAATAAAATGGTTACTGCCAGGTATTTTTGGCCCTCCATTAACAAGGACGTCAATTCCTGGGCACGATCTTATTTACCTTGTCAACGGTGTAAGGTTTCACGCCATTGCAAAAATACGCTGTGTATGCTCCAAGACTGCTCAAGCCGCTTTCAAACCGTTCATATAGACATCGTAGGACCTCTACCTACCTCGCAGGGCTTTAGATACTGTCTCACTATCATCGATAGATCTACGCGATGGCCTGAGGCAGTCCCTCTAACTAATATTTCCGCGGAAACGATCGCAGATATTTGGATTTCTCGGTTCGGAGTACCTAGAACAATCATTACAGATCGAGGGGCACAATTCGAATCTGCATTATTCGCGGAACTCTCCAAATTAGTAGGTTTTGAAAGAAACCGTACTACAGCCCATCACCCACAGGCTAATGGGTTTTTAGAAAGATGGCATCGTACACTAAAAGCATCTCTCATGTCATATAAAGAGAAGTCATGGTCCAAAATCTTACCGCTAGTCTTATTAGGATTGAGAGCCACATTCCGGGAAGAATTTCTTGCCACCCCCGCCGAGCTCGTTTATGGCGAAAGCTAGCGCATTCCGGCCGATTTTTTGCAAAATTCGCAGTTCCAACCACAAAATCAATTTGTTATTTCTCTGCGCAATTCCTTCTCTGATATTAGACCTGTTCCAGCATCTAACCACTCTCGTCAAGTTGCTTTTAAAATCAAGGACCTTGATAAGTGTTCGCATGCTTTTATAAGGACAGACGCTGACGTGCTGCACTTCAACCACCATATGAGGGTCCATTTGAAATTCTAAAGCGCTCTGAAAATTTCTTCGCCCTGAAAGTCAGAAATAGAGAGAGTACCATCTCGATTAACCGTCTCAAGCCTTATTGTGGAGATTTCGAAGTTACTAATCAGAATCAAAACCGCTTAACACAACCTAAGCACTACTCACAGTCACAGCCATCTGACTCTGTTCCTCTAGTGCAGTATCTCCGTCGAACTCAACGGCCCGGCACATAAGATTTTTACCCGATGGTGGTACATTAATTCCATTTCAAACCACTCGAACTGGACGAACCACCAAACCACCACGCCACCTTCAGAATCGCTAAAACCCAAAGGTTTTGCTGACAGGGGAGTAATGTGGCGACGCGACATATTAGTTCGCCTGACCCCGTACAACCGCTGTAACCACTGTAAAAAAACTAGTAGTAAAACCACGCGAAATACCTTGCTGTTGACATGAGGATTTAGCTGGGTAGGCGTTCTAAAATAGATGTAAAAAAAAACAAAAAAGATTAGTCTTTCAGTTTGATTATTATGTCTAATGTCTACGAACAAGCAACAATTTATTAAAAAGAATTTCCTAGCAATAAATCTAATTAAATTTCACCAAAGGAAATACTCGTTTTACTTCGACGAAGACATCTAAGAAGATCTCTGGCAGAACTCCTGAAATCTGTTCCTTTAAATTAAAGTCCTTTCTTTCAGAATTCCTCAAGATCTCCCTTCAGGGGATTCCTCAAGATCTCCCTTCAGAGGATTCAATTTATACACAGACTTCTAACTTGAAGCAGAAGAAAGGTGGCGCCTGTGTTAACTCCTCCGACCACCATGACCTATATCGGTGGGAGACCTCGTCTGAGATCCTATACATCCGCACACAGGGTAGCATTATCACGCACTCAAGATTATCAGAAGAGGTAACTCGCTCAATTAATCAGGCTCCACTTCAATATAATCTGGTACCGAGCTGAGCATATTACCTAACGCTTTCTGTGCACTGCTCGACTTATAACAAGGACAACTGGACTGTTTAACATATATATGCAATCATTTCTATTGTATTTTTCTAGCTTTTATTCCACCTAGGCGTACAGAGCCCTGTTCTTACTAAGACAACTACTATAATAGTATTCGTCTATCCATTACTCATCAGTTTCAGAGCTCTAAGAAGAAGCCTCTCAAGTTGATCATAAGAAGCCTGTGACTTATCTACACATATCAACTTACTGCAGCACGCATTGCTATAGAAACACAACTGGCGTCAGTAGAAGTAATCTTATCCAATCCAGCTTATATAGTCTTATCTTAAGACTGAACAACTACACAAAGGCTCATCACCTTGTTCAATTGCGTCAGATCAACGGTTGACTCAACAACCTCTTAGATTGTTCATCCCGTTAAATACAACCACTGTGGACGAATTTCTCGTCAAAAAGTGGTGGCATACCACCAGAGACTCATATATTGTATTCTCCTGGCGTAACTAGAACCTTTTTCTGGAGTGGGCCAGGTCCCCCAACGCACGTACATAGGTTTTAACAAACATTTTGGTTGCGAAGTATACCTTCTCATGAGTAATCCCAGCTTTTGATCGAAATTTTTTCTGCAATGCTCTGAGCACTTACAAGATGTTGATATAATACCATGTTGATATTATAGCCAATTAAATTAAGAAAACCATAAAGTTTCTAAAGTTACAGAGAGTATAGAGTACAGAGAGTAAGTTAAAGAACCCGCAAGAAACATAATCTAAATTCTAGAACATAATTTCTGCTAAAATAGCTCTGCACACAAAAAATAAAATAATTCTCATAAAAAAAAGAAAATTTTTTCTCGTTTTACAGGTCCCAGACATCGCGTCACTGATTTTGTAATATGTAGTCTTCCTTCATGAAACTTCAACTGCGCTCCCAAGAAAGCAAATAAACTAGATCAGCATTTTTAATCTACTATCAACTGCAAATACAGGTTCTAGCGTACTACATACTTACATGTATGTGTGTAGATGAAAATAACAATAAAAAAAAAATCAAGTTAAAATAATAGAAAATTTTGGAAAAGCTTTGAATATAAAATTTAGAAACGACATAAAGAATAACTGTAGACAAATACAAACAAAAATTAATCAAGTGTACATATACTTTGTAAAAAATAAATTTGTATAGAAAACACAAAGGTATCAAAATAGACTTAGTATACATAGAAGTGTATAGATACAAAAATGTCAATAGAAATAATCAGTAGTATTCAGAACTTCATCACAAATACACATCTGAATAATTTGATGTACTTTCATACTAAAAAGTTTTTGAAAAAGATAGTACCAAAATAAATAAAAATAAATAAATTAAAATATTATTTAAAATATAAAATTAATAAAAGACTTATTATTTTCTACGCTCTTATATATATATATATATATATATATATATATATATATATATATATATATATATATATATATAATTATCATTTTTCAAAGCGTAACAAAATAATTAAAACAAATCTTTTCTTTCTCCCATATATACGGGACAAAATCAAGAAGGAATAGAAATCAAAGATTAAAAATAAATTGATGTAAAGAAAAGGAAAATCAAGAATTCAACTAAAGGTTTTAAAACAGCAAACCTCTCAACATCGATATTGGTGACCCCCCCCCCCCCCCGACGTGATGAACAAAACTACATATACATCATTTTCAATATTGATCCTTGGTTCCCCCCACCAGCGGTAAGGAACCAGTCAGATCAATCCTTGAAATAGAAGATCTTAAGAAAGAAGAAAGAAATAAGAAAAAGAAAAAGAAAAAAAAAACAAAGAAAAGAAGAAAAGAATAATTCAATTTTGAAAGAAAAAAAAAACAGTTTCTAAATAAAATTTTATAATCAAAATGTTTTTTTTAAAAGAAAAAAAGAATCAAAATATTCTTTTTCTTCTTTAAATATTATCAAATATTAAATATTATTTACTCATTACAAATAATATATATATACTATACACATAATTATCAATTATCATAAGTTCCTTTAAGTACGTTTCTTCTTTCAATAACGCGTCAACTCACGGATTATAAAGAAGAGTTTAAGTCAAAATACCGCGAAAGTAATTTACCCGTGTGTTAAGTGTGATTTTTCGGTGATTTCATCAAAACTGCAGAACGAAAATATCGGAGACATGCCGGTTACAGGAAATAGTCCAGTGCTAAATGCCATTGCAGTCAAGTTGCCAATGTTTTTTACACCATGCCCGCAAGCATGGTTCATCCAGGCAGAAACACAATTTGCCGCAAAAGGTATTAGCCAGGACCTAACAAAATATGAATACATAGTGCAAGCGTTACCAGTGGATGTGATCATGAAAGTGCTACACACACTACAAACACCTCCGCAGGTTGATAAATACAACACGCTGAAGAACCCACTAATTCAACGATTTGCCGAGACTGAAGAGAAGAAACTGGAACTCCTCCTTTCGGATACTGAGATTGGTGACAGAAGACCATCAGAGATTTTCAGAGCAATGAAAATTCTATCAGGTTCAGATTCAGAATTATCTGGCAACTTTATAAGAAAACTCTTGATGCGAAAACTGCCAACAAACATAAACATAGCATTAACAACAGCAGGAGACAGAGACATAAACGAACTTCTACAGTTAGCAGACAGAATCCACGAGATAGCAAAAACGCAACATATCTCAGCCTTCAGCACAAATAATTTTAACAACGATTTTGGTTTAATAAACAGAATTTGTAATTTAGAAAATAAAATTAACACTCTTGAACAATCAATTAAAAATTTAACTTTGCAAAATAAAAGAAATTTTTCAGACTTCAGACATCATTCCAGAAGTCGTTCTTCAAGTGGTACTAGATTTTCGACAATCTGTTGGTACCACAAGAAATTTGGGGAAAAGGCAACAAAATGTATAACCCCATTTTCTTTCAAGAACAATCAAAATTCAAAAAACTAAATAACCCCTCGACGTGTTCAACCAATTCTTTTAATGTTAATTCAAAACGTTTATTTATGTTTGATAAAGAAAACAAATTTAAATTATTAATAGACACTGGAGCAGACCTTTCAGTCGTTCCTACCACTTTTTGCAACAGATACAAGAGAGACGATTCTCTTACGCTTATCGCAGCGAACGGTTCTACAATACACACGTTTGGCACAAGATTATTCAAAACCAATTTTGGTTTAAGAAGGGACTTCACGTTCCCATTTATTATCGCTGATGTAAACCGCCCAATAATAGGAGCCGATTTTTTTTAACAAAATTCAATCTTTTAGTAGATTTAAAAAACAAACGCTTAATAGATGGCAACACAAACTTGTCAGTAAGTGGTATGACCATAAAGGCAAACACGCCATCTCCAAAGCATTTTACAATCGAAAATGAATACGGAAATATAATACAACAATTTCCATCTTTAACAGAACCTCCTCGTTATGGAGAACCTGTAAGACACAATGTCGTACATCACATTACAACAAAAGGACAACTACCCTTTACTAGACCACGCAGATTGGATGGTCAAAAGCTAAAAATTGCAAAAATGGAATTTGACCACATGATACAATTAGGTCTATGCCAACCTTCATCATCTTCAACAGCTTCAGCACTACATCTAGTTGCAAAGAAAAATAGCTCAGATTGGCGTCCTTGTGGTGATTATAGACATCTAAACGCTATAACCATTCCCGATAGATATCCTATCCCACATATACAAAATTTTTCATTAAATCTTTAAAATTGTAATATCTTCTCTAAAATAGATCTGGTAAGAGCATATCACCATATTCCAGTAGCTCCAGAAGATATACACAAAACAGCGATAACAACACCTTTCGGACTTATGAATTCAGACGAATGCCATTTGGTCTACGAAACGCTGTACAAACCTTTCAGAGATTCATAAATGAAGTAACCAAAGGTTTAGACTACGTATTTACATACATTGATGACATTTTGATAGCAAGCCAAAATGAAAAGGAACACAAAATACATTTAAAAACTCTTTTCGACCGATTAAGCGCATATGGTATAAATATTAATACATCAAAATGTATATTTGGATCCACTTCCTTAAATTTCTTGAGCCATTACATAAGTAAAGATGGAATACTTCCTTCTCCTAACAGAATTAAAATCATTCAGGATTTTCCATCACCTTCATCCATCAAACACATACAACAATTTATAGGAATGGTAAATTATTACCATCGCTTTATACCAAAATTAGCGGAATTACTAAGTCCTATATATAATAATTTAACTCTCTTATTGAAAAAGCCAAAAATTGCTAAAAACTTTGTATGGCCAAATTCATGTGAACACAACTTTAAACTCATAAAAGAAGCTCCCGCTTCAGCAACATTACTAGTACACCCTATTGAAGACACTACCTTCAATTTAACAGTAGATGCTTCAGCCATTGCAATAGGTGCAGTACTACAACAGCTAAACAACAATAATTGGGAACCTTTAGCGTTCCACTCGAAGAAGTTAACAAAGGCAGAAACAAAGTATTCAGCCTTCGACAGAGAACTTCTGGCAGTTTACTTAGCTATAAAACATTTTCGACATGTACTCGATGGACGAAAATTTGTAGTTTTCACTGACCACAAACCACTGACGAATGCCATTTGGACAAAAACTGAGAGAAGCCCAAGGCAAGCTAGACACCTAGATAACATCACACACTTTACGTCAGACATTCAACATATACAAGGAAAAGCAAACGTGGTAGCAGACGCTCTGTCACGCATACCGACTAATCACGAAGAATGTAGTGAAATTAAAAGCAATACCAAAATTGACCTACAAGTGATTAGCTTAGCGCAAGCAGAGGAAAAAGAATTAAACCATCTGGTAAAACACCAACAACAAAATTCAAAATGTAGGTATAAACTTATAGAAAGAGACATTCCCGAGAGCAATCATAAAATATGGTGTGAAGTTTCAACAGGTAAATCTCGTCCATACATACCAACCAAACTTCGAAGAATGATTTTCAAAACATTACATGAATTGTCACACCCTGGCATACGTTCAACAAGAAAATCAGTCTGTGACAAATACTTCTGGCCAAAGATGAACAAGCAAATTAATCAGTGGGCCAAGACATGATTATCATGTCAAAATCAAAAATACACAGACATACAAAATCACCGTTGGGATCTTTCGAAATGCCTAGTTGTAGATTCGAACATGTACACTTAGATATAGTAGGACCTCTCCCACCATCAAAAACTTATACGCATATTTTAACAATCATAGATAGATATACACGATGGCCAGAAGCCTATCCTATTAAAAATACTTGAGCAGAAAATATAGCCAAAGTATTTTACCAACAATACATATGCCGTTTCGGCGTCCCATTAAGGATAACGACCGACCAAGGATCGCAATTCACTTCAAAATTATTCCAAGAATTATCCAAGTTCCTAGGTTGTAACAAAATTACTACAACACCTTACCATCCGCAATCTAATGGAATGGTAGAGAGATTACATCGCCAAATAAAAGCTGCCATTAGAGCGACCGAAGATACAATAAACTGGTCATATCACCTGCATACAATCCTTTTAGGTATACGCACCACGGTTAAAGAGGATCTTCAATGTTCTCCAGCAGACTTAGTATACGGTCAAGCCTTAAGAATTCCAGGAGAATTTTTCGTAATAGGCACTGACAACATAACAGATACTAACAACATGTTACAAATTTTGCAGAAATATTTTCAAAATGTTACGCCAACAGATTCGAGGAAATCTAGTAACACTCACTATATCCCAAAATCACTAGAAAATTGCGAATACGTTTTCATTCGTACAGACAAAATCAAACAAACTCTCCAACCACCATATCAAGGACCATTCAAGGTAATCGAAAGGGGAGACAAAAGTTTCATAATCAGTATAAACGGAAAATCGTCAAGAATATGAATCGATCGTATAAAACCGGCATTCGTGGATAATGTAAATGAACCACAGAAAAAATCACCGAGAAATCAACGAAACGAGTCACATTTAATATATAAAAATTTCCAAATATTTTTTTTTGTTCATTTAATTGTTTTTGTTTTCCGTTAACGTTGACACTGAGGGGGGAGTAAATGTAGCGTACTACATTCTTACATGTATGTGTGTATACATATGTTTGTAGACGAAAATAACAATAAAAAAAAATCAAGTTAAAATAATAGAAAATTTTGGAAAAGCTTTGAATATAAAATTTAGAAACGACATAAAGAATAACTGTAGACAAATACAAACAAAAATTAATCAAGTGTACATATACTTTGTAAAAAATAAATTTGTATAGAAAAAACAAAGGCATCAAAATAAACTTAGTGTACATAGAAGTGTATAGATACAAAAATGTCAATAGAAATAATCAGTAGTATTCAGAACTTCATCACAAATACACATCTGAATAATTTGATGTACTTTCATACTAAAAAGTTTTTAAAAAAGATAGTACCAAAATAAATAAAAATAAATAAATAAAAATATTATTTAAAATAAAAAATTAATAAAAGACTTATTATTTTCTACGCTCTTATATACATATATATATATATATATATATATATATAATTATTATCATTTTTCAAAGCGTAACAAAATAATTAAAACAAATCTTTTCTTTCTCCCATATATACGAGAGAAAATCAAGAAAGAATAGAAATCAAAGATTAAAAATAAATTGATGTAAAGAAAAGGAAAATCAAGAATTCAACTAAAGATTTTAAAACAGCAAACCTCTCAACATCGATACAGGTGCACACGTACATTTGGGCGATTTTAGTAAGAAAAGCTTTTAAGATATGGCAGCCTTTGTCGAGGTTGCGATGTTGAGCTCAGAAGAACAACGAATACTTTTCAAATGTTTCCCGTTCATTTTTATAATTCTCATTGGATGTTATTGAGCACCCGGGGAGAGCAAAGTATTGTACATCGCTTATCAGTTAGTATAAGTCCTGAGCATTGGATCAATGTTTGGATAACTAGTCAGTCAACGCCGATCGGGCGATATTTATTGCTTATCGAAACCAACGGCGCCGAAATAGTATTAGTCGGAGATTTAATGTGAATATATATAACAGTGAAAGTGCATTCTTTTCTTTAATCCCAATGAACGCAAGCGACTCATCTATTCCCTACAGTCCACTCCAAACATCCAACGCGATTTAGTAGCGTTTTTTTGGAAAATAAAATAAAATTTGTACGATTTTAAAAGAAAAATAAAAGAAAGTGGTATCGTTTAATTAACAGAGACTTTTGTTTTCCACATCCCATCTTTTGCCTCTCTCACTAATTAAGGAAAATAAATCAGAATCATCAAGTTCCATACACGAAATCGATATGATAGTGACGCCCTGCATAATGCCCGTATTTATTCCAAGTACCAGTACTAGGACCCATACTTCAAATCTTTAAATACAAGTACAAGATCCGGTACTGGTACTTAAAATTTTTCAAATACAAGTCCAGGTACTGGTACTTATAAAGTTCAAGAGCTTTCGAAAAGTGAAATCAGAAATTTTGAAAAATCTATAGCCAGTTAATAACTGGATGAGGTTTCCGTTGACGAAATGTCATAAAATATCGTGTAAGCTTTTGCTGTTTTAATTTCTTTATAATTTTGGAAACTGTTCATACAGTCTTTGAGTTTGTCTTTAGCAAAACAAATGTTATGATTGCCTTTGTGTAGCATCTACAAGACCTGCAAATGAAAATAAACGTTCCACATGTGTTGAGGAAGTGACCGGATTATTGCCAACGTTCTCAACAAAGGATTTCGATTCAGCATGTCAGTTTCTCTCCTACGGCTAGGTACTCATATATTTCGTTAATTTTCTTTCTATTTTACTGAAGGCGATAGGATTTCTTGAGTTACTGTCGGGATGCAGATAGCTTCTATTATTAGTAGGCATTTAAATAATTTACAAGAGCTGTAGTTCTTCGCCTTATGGCGGTATTTGTAGTATGTGTGTTAAGTACCAGTACCGGGAATTGTAGATGTACTTAAAAAACATTTAAGTCCTGGTTCTGGTACTGATACTAATACGTAACCAATGTACGTAAGTACCTTACAGGCCTGAAGTCAGATACACATTTTAGATCAATTATTTACGTTTCTATTAAGCACTAATAAAGAGATACGCTTTAGTTTACGTTTTTTTCCTGCAAACGTATTTAATTTGTTTTTAATTATCTCATTTTTAATATTTATGAGTGCCATGTTTGAAAGCCTCTCCTGAAGCAGTTGCTCTTAACCAAGTTTTAACTCTTCCGCATTCTGTGGGAGGCCGGGCCCACCCTGGCTCCTACCTAGTTACGCCAATCCCCACGATATTTACGTTTTTTAAACAAGTTGCTTAAGATTACCTCTAGATATTAGAGAGTCTAAATAAGACCAGGAATGAATGTAATAAAACAGTTCGGCTGCAAATCTAAGGAAACGCAGAATTTGAACTTAACGCTTATCACCGGCTCTGACTTGAGTCGATTCCATCAATTTAGGAAAATTTATTTACTTTGCCATAAATAATACATTAATAATAATACATTTTTCTATGAATTTCCGAATTTTATTGCTTCTGGATTTTCGATTCTTGATTTCGTGACAATTTCTCGTTTCCTGGTGGGATTGTTCTGAATGCTAAAGTTTCTGGCTTCTGGTGTAGATTTTAGTGCTTTTGGATTTTGATTTTTCTGTTGACAGATTTCGACTTGCGCATGAAAATATTTTCGGACTTCTTCGTGCTTTTATAATTTCGATTAATATATACATAATTGAAAAAATTCTTAGGATAACATTTTTATTATTATTTTTTTCAATCACACTAAGAACTTCCATAAAAATATGCTGAAACATGTTGCTAAGTGAATAAATCGATTTTTTTTTTATAAATACTAATTTGGTGATTAAAATTTCATTTATAGTATTACGACAACATTATGGAATGTTGAAAACAAGTTGACATAGAGAATACACATTTGTATGTGTATAGTCTTTTTCTGATATCCAATAACGAATATTTGTAAAAATTAATTAATTTCATATACCACATTAGAGTGTAGTTCTCGTGGATTCTGGTCTTTAAGTCTGGTGAATTGATCATGTACTTTCTTAGTATTATCTAAACCAACCTGTATATTCTTAGAATAAGAGGATATTAAGTGTTTTAATTTGTAACCCATCGGTGTCATAAAACGTAGTCTAATATATTTTTTATTTTGAATGTGTAGATTATTATTACTACTTGCATGAACGTATTGGATCACACATTATGAACCTTATTTATCATATTCCAAATCACGTTTCCTTTTTTGATGATAATCCGAGAGAAAATTCAATATTCTACCAGAATTTGTGAGTTTCATATACCAATCGGTACCTAAGGAGCCATCATCTTTCCTAATTACGCGCACATCTATTACCTGTCCCTACTTCAAATATAAACTGCAGCTTCTCGTTAAAATTACTAAATTGGTTCACTACTATGTTTACTTTATCGTTAGGTACTGCTCAAATAGAATCATCGACATATATAGCTTGAATGGAATGACGAAACATGATTGCATATGATTGCAGAAATAGCAATAGTCACAAAAAAGATATGACAGTCTTAGCTAAACATCATTTTGAAAAAGATAATCATCGATGACTGTGAGAGCAATTGGCACAAGCCTAATATTAGTGCAATGATACACAAACAGCTCTATGACAATCGCATTACTTTTCGAACAAATAGAATATACTTAAATCCAGTCTAAATAACTCTTATAACCTCATTCAAAACTTAATCATGAATGATGATATCAGAGATTGATATATCTTTTAGTTTTGATTTGTGATTTTAATTGTAATTCCTATTGGTAATTTTGACTTTTTAAGGTTTAGTGTTGTTCAAATGAATTCTTGTATATGTACTTTTGGCTCTGATGAAGCGTTAATATAGAACCGGAAGCGAAAAGAAAATTTGTTTTATTATCCCATACCAGCTATAGCTAATATATAGTATATATATCGTTGAATTATTGTACTGTTACATAAAAGAAGTTTTCCACTATATTAATTACAAAAAAAACTGAAACCTAAAAATAGCTAATTAACGAAATCTTAATTGAATTTGTAAATAATAATTTATTTATGGTCCACCCTGTTATAGCGTACACACCACTTCATGCACCTAAGGAGAGAGTGATCACCAATTCAAGGTATAAAAGAAAAAAACTGGGTTCGTGATTTTGTTAATTTTTGTTATTTCTCCGTATAAAACTAGATTTTATTTTATTTATTTATTTATTTATTCAAATATATTAAAGCAAACGATTACTACTTAACTCGAGGGATAGAAAAAAACGAGCTCGATCGGGCAAGCTGCCCCCATGTACCAATGAAAAGCTTGAAAAAGCCTTTTTATGGTTTTCATTATTTTCTTACGAGACGTTGAAAATCGTAAGGAAAAGTTCTGTACCTCGGACCGGTTTTTAGTATTTCCTAAATATCTCAAGTCCCTTTACTTAAATTTACTTATTATGTTATTGGAATATAGATTTTATCTGTACTGTCAACTCGCAAGCCGTCCACAATGTAGTTTTTTGTTAAATTAAGTTTTATTCATAGGATTCATTTTGGTCCGAGGTAAAACTATGTGTTGTACCTTGGACCAGTGGGAATTGTACCTTGGACCACCAGAAAAATCTGCTAAGTTCGCTAAAATAAACAACTCCTAAATAGGAAAAAATACTCTAACGTTTTATTTAATATTTAGCAATAAAGAAATAACACAAAATTTAAATTCATTTAACAAAGCATAGACTAAAACACAAGAAAATAAGGAAAAATGGAGGTACCAAAAATTGGAATGGTAAATTCAGTTTTTTTTTTCATTGTTGTACTAAATTCTATATCTGATCATTATCACAAGACCTGCCAATGTCGCAAGTAAAATCCTGTTCAGAAGAAAGCTGCTCTCTAATAAACCTTTCCATCTTCGCTGCTCTTGGTAGCTGGTAACGACCGTTCCTGTTTCCGCTTTTCTTGGAGTATCCTTTCTTGAAATGCATGGTTTTGCCAGCAATTTTTGATGACCTTGGGATTGTGTGTACTCCACCAGGACCTTTTTGACAAGTTTATGTTTACCGATCGATTTAGTGGATTTTGATACCAATAATTCTTCTTTCTGCGTAGTATATGTTAGAATTCTAGACTTACATTTTCTTCTACCTCCCCGCGTAATTTTTCTTGGTTGAACTTTGGGTTATGGCTGAATCATTTCAGGGGTTTTCAACTTCTTCTTTGTTAAATGGAGATTTTCCTTTGCGCACGTGTTAGGATTATGACTTTCTTGTTCTTCAAAGTTTATTTTTCTTCCAGAAATATCTTCAATTTGCTAATTAATTTGTTTGTTAATTTTGTATGTATTGATATTGGTTTCCAGAGTATTTTCTGCTTCTTATGCAAGAGGAAAATCAGTAAGAAAGGCAGATAAAAAACTCATGTTCCTGAAATATGTTGTCATTTATAGGCCAAATTCCTGTTTTCAAAAAACAACTCGAGATATTTTGCATAGTAAAGACTTTTGTTTAAGCTTTCTCTACAATTTCGACGACATTATAAATCGTAACAGCTTTATGTGGACTTGATAGCATCCACTTCCAAAAGGCCTGGTTATAATAAGTCGTCTAAGGACCGAAAACTGTCCTGTCCTATGGCTGAAGCTTATGAGAGGTATGGGGTAGAAATGTTAGAAGAACAATATGTGGAATTGTGATGTGGCTCTCGATTATCCATAATTAGGAGGACTTGTTTTTCTTGTGAGGGCTTAACGTGCTCAATGAAATGTTGTAAATATTTTAAAAATAAGTTTTCATTTGACCACGCCGAGGGAGTACTCTCTGCTGGAGCTCCTTTAAGCATTTGGTCCTGAAGGTATACGCATGGAAAAATTAGCATAGGTGGGACATTATTTCCAATAGCGTTAACAGCAGATATCATAGTTACGTTCATATCTCGCTTACCTGAAGTCACAGCGCAAACGTGTTTTTCTAATCTTGGTGCAAAAATTTTAGGGGCATTATAAATGGTCGAATTTGAGGTTTCATCGAGGTTGTATACATTTTCTGACGTGAATGAATGCTTTAAATAACATTAACTTTATTGAAGCTCGTTGCTCTGGCCAATTGAGAAAGCCTTTCATCTATCCTTCTCCTGCTATTTGACAATTTTCCAATTCTCTGGTATTTTCTTTCCATTTACCTTAGCATATTTATATGCCAATATCCTCGTGTTTTTCTTCCTCAAGACATAATGAAGACGAGCGGGTTTCTGTTAATAAGTTTCCAGTAGTGCTTCTTTATATTCGAGGGACTAACTTCCAGATTTGCAACAAATGTGTAAGCAATGTTATTTTCGAAATTTTATTTTGTTTAGTCGCAGAACGAATAGAAACATTGTATAAGAGGACTTCATTCAAGGGGACCTTAGCATTATCTGTATTAATGGGAGTGCGTTTTACTCCTGTTTTACTTTGCGGCATTATGATATGTAACACCTGGAAAAGTTGAAAAACATATCTTTATAGGTAACATTTATACTTATAACTGTATAGGAAAAGTGCGTTATACTTCATAGACATTTTCTTGGACCGGTCCAAGGTACAACAAAGGACTCGGTTCAAGATACAAGACAAGCAACGTTTCTAAAAAATGTAACATTTTCATATAGCAAGAATGTATGAATAAATATAATTGTTGCAAAACAATTTACAATGCTAAATATTGTATAGGTTTAAATATAGGAACTAATAAAAATATGCTTACCTTGAATATAGAAAACTTTTAATGTTAACTACTAAAGAAAAATTATAGCCCGTCAAATTTTCCTTAGTAATTTACCACACAGTGTTCACAGTTTGACAGTTTATCATAAACTGAGTAAATGCGGCAAAAAGCAAGCTTTGATACTGAAAAGAGTAACGGCTGTTTCCCCTGGTGGGAGAAAATATCATTTGCGGTCCGAGGTACAGCAATTTCCCCTACGTGAGAAAATGCAAAAAGTTTTGATGAAGTACAATTGCATCAAGAAAACTGAAATCCGATATCCAGTTGACGTCGCCGTTAGAATAATAATTTCAAGATGGTGGCGCGGCGAGAATAATGTATGTAAATGCAATTTGGAGGAATTGAAGTAATGTATGCATATCGTGAGAATGGAGTCTGTGCCTGATATTTAAATGAAATTTCTGCTTAACAGCATTTCATTATAACATAGTACAATGAATTTTAATGAAATTAAAATTGGAATGAAATGATATAAATTTAACTTCTGGGTCTTATCTCCGATACAGCAATATATTGATTTATTGGGCTAATTGTTTTGATTCGTCGCAATGGGCACCTGAGTCACAACAGCCCTATATATGCAATTATGACACAAATTTTTACAGTGTTCTGAATAATTTTCCGACACAAAGCGACCAAGATTAAAAGAATTATGAAGAGTGAAATAAAAAAATTCTAGTTACAACCACTTTCATGCATTTCACTCTGAAATTTTCTAATAAGGGAAATTCATTTAACAGTTCTGATTACATTTTATATCACAAAGTCATTCAAAACAAAAGTAGGCTTTTGCCATAAAGACATGCAAAAAGATGAATATGCAATGAACCACTACATCCTTATTCGCCAGTGTGTGAAAAACAACGTGCTTTGTTATTGAAAAATGTAAACATGTCCCCTTGAGAAAAAACCAATCTCCGTAAAGCTACATGCATCTCTTTCAAAATTCGCATTCATTTTTTATTTTATTATTTCAAATGACGTCCTGCTCTGGTGGGTAATCTCTATCTACTAAATAGCTTTTGTTCAAGAGATATCACTTTAATAGTATACTCTCGTCGCTACTAGCATTGCTCATGCTATCAAACCCAGAGATTTGGTCATAATAACTGGTGGCTCAATTCAGAGAGCGTTCTATATACTTTTCGTACAACTATTATCTATGGTGCTTATTAGTTCCCTCTTATGTGAAGACCTAACATATTTTTTTAACAACAGATTTCATGCCCACTAACTTCTTGCTCTGAACTGGCCTACTGTAGACATGGCCTTAAACTGTGCCATTTTAACGAGGTACTTCTTCCAATTTGTAACCTCATAATTGGTTTGATTTAATTTTTCCAAAATATGTATATCGAAATAAAACTTATTTTTATCCAATGACGCTTTTCTTAAATATGGTCGCTCCCCCCAGATGTTACAAGTTTCAATCTAGAAACGCTGAAGTTTATAGATAGATTTTCAAAATGTCGATAGTTAAGGACATTGGCATATTCTCGGGAAATTCGATTTGATACCTTGAGTTTTTGCAAGATATCCCATTTTCAGTGAATCCAAATTCTTTTGATAGCGTTTCTTTTATTAGATCACAGGTTGCACTTAGATAATTGAATATCAGTCGAAATGTGTATTTTTAAAAATATCAGCATTATCACCTGAAGTGTTTTATTAAGTTTTCTGAGTGTCATCAAAGTAAATCTAATATATTTATTACATTTCCTTATAAAAAGCTAAATTTTTTATTCACATTTTGCATCGCATACTCCTCCCTTTCAAAGCCAAAAAGCAAATTTAGTATTTTACGTTAGAAAGTATTTTAATTTTCCCAACCTAGATATGTGTGCAAGTGTGTATAACCACATATATATATGTAACTTTAAATTTACTCAATATACATACGTATGCACTTTTTCTTTATATCACCGCACAAAATTCGTGATATTTTTAAAAATAAATCGTCAATGTCAAAAGAACTTTTCCACAACATTTCAGCTCAACGGCTCTCGAACTGCTGTGCTTATATCCTGGAGCGTATCTAGGTTGTCTGTATGGGGGAAGGCGCATTAGAGTTTGTGTCGAAAAAACATTTGTCATTGTCACAAAAGCATTAAGCCGAATGAGCTCTTGGCGTGATATAAATTTATCATGGTTTCCCCACACTTAAAGTGTTCAGGTAACTAGTGGATTTATGCCTGCGGCCGGAGATGGTACTTTAGCTTTGTTAGTAAATCAAGGGCTTAGAGTACCGTGGTTAATTTATCATAAATTTTTGCGAAAATTATTCGAATATTACTTTGCTTTAAGTGAAATTTGGATTCTTTCTACATTGCAATTAACGATTGAATGTACGTGGACTTATATGTATGTAAAACAAAAGCAAAATTAACGAAAACAAAAGCGCATTTTTTTGCTAAACACATCCACGTAATTTTCTTCTCATTGTAGTTTTCAGTTTTTGTTACATCTCGGTAAATTGGCTGTCCAAGCCGACGAAGTTCTTTTATTTAACCAGAAGAGAACATATCAAAGAGGAGGCTCGGAAAATTTGCAATTGTACTTAAACAATGTGACTACCTACTTTGAATACATTGCTTCATTCTATTTTTTCCCTTTTTTAATAAAGCTTGAAAAGAAATTCTGCAATCAGGTTTTTCCTCTACGGGGAAGTTCTCACCACGTTCCAATGAAATCATTTTAAAATAGCTTTTCATAGTTTCCTTATTATTGCTAACTAGGTCGTGGTGAAAGGATGTACATAATAAGGACAGTGCAAAGTGTAATAAGCTCTTGTGTAATAAGATGAGGAATAGCGTCCGAGAGAAATTCTATTTCAACAAATCCCGAAGACAAGCACTTAAAGTTTGTGTTGCATTTTATGAAAACCGACACTTTAAGAGATTTATTCTCACATTGCTATTCTATGTTAGGTTTTATAATATCTGGATATAAATTCTTTTAAACTGACTAGAATTCAATATTTTTCTTTATTAGCTGCATATCTAACTATTCATATGTCAAATTTTTATCTGGTTGATTCGCCTGTTCATTCCCAATTCCCAAACTGACTCTATATTCATTCGACAGCAATATAATAAACTATGGAAGATCCGTGTCAAATTCCTTATACATTTATACTTTGCAATGTGACACAATCTATTTCTTAACTACCTGTGCATTTCCAATTTACATATTTACGGATGATGCATTAATATATGTGTATAAATAACTTTTTGTGTTATGTGGTTAGTAGGTTGGTTTAAGAAATGATATTGTAGTAACTATTAAAATAATAAGGAAAATGCCTAGGTAATCCGTCATGCATATAATACAACATACTAAGCCTACATCAAATTTTGGTTCTAAAAGTTTTGGCTAGTAGTAATACAGGTCTCTAACGGGGTTGTAATAAGACGTGTAGATCATTCCTTGGAAATGGATCGACTAAGAAACGTTCTTTGAATTCGAGCTAATTTTATTTGTTCTTTTTCTAGGATATATGTATAAGGGTATATAAGGGATAGTGATAATTGGTTTTTAAATGCTGCTGGAATGTAGCGTGTTTGCTATTGGGCATAGTGATGCCTATAAAAATCTTTTTATTATATTCCTGATATTCAGAATATGAAAAAAATATACTTCGTGTTTGGTAATGTCCACCATTTTTTCCACTATTTTTATATGGTTGGAGAGACAATGTAGCGTATTCCCCTTACGCTACCCTTTCTTCCTCCCTTCGTTCTTTTCTTATTTTTGGCTTCTCTACCTTTTGTGGAGAAACCCCCATAATCCTCCCAGGATACCTGAAAAGGGGTGAAAAGGTACATTTTTGAGTGGTAGCCCTATGGTACTTCTCCATATTACAATTCCTGGAAAGATAAATTATAAACATTTTTGAGAAGTAGCCCTATGCTACTCCTCGATATTATAACGTTCCTAAAACCCTGCAGAATACTAAAAAAAAAACCTGAAAATGAACTATAATGCGAAATATTTTTTTTCAAGAGAAAAATTCTAATTTGTACCAAAATGCGCACAAATTAAAATATTTCGAATAAAAGTTACCGCTAGTCAACCACATCAAAGCGACGAAAACGGAAATTCGCCTAGCTGTAATACATCGCATGATACCATCATGTAATGTATTGCAGTGGGTCCACAAATGAAAAATTCCAAGAAAATTTTGCTCGAAAACAAAATATTCTTTCTACCTAGAAAGAATACACACACCCGTACTAAGGCAATAGCACCAGCGCTAACCTGCCTTGAAAACTCCAAAAAAATGTAAAATGTTCGCCTAGCGGTGGGCACAAAAGACACGAACCGAGCCGGTGGTGAACGAAGGCGCTCGTCTGTCGGTCGGTCGGCAGACGGCAATGGGCAGTCTGGGCAGGCGACTCGAGCAGTTAACGAGTACGGTAGGCGTGAGTTGCGCGAAGGGGTCTTTCTTTGCTTTTAGTATTGAACAAGTATAAGATTGAAAAAGAAGATAAAAAATTTTATAAAAACTCTGTGAACGATACACCTAAATCTCAGAATATTTTCCTCACATTTTTTTTACAATCGATTTGTGCGCGTATTGCTTACCTGTGTTCTGTATATTTTCCTGACAAGCAGAAGGACGTAATCCAGTGCAATTTTCCTGGAAAAAAAGGAAGAGGGAAAATTTTTATAAAAACTCTGTGAACGATACACCTAAATCTCGGAATATTTTCCTAACATTTTTTACAATCTGAGTAAACCGAGTAAACCGAGTAAGAATCCTTCTATAGTTCAGTTAAACCGCCAGAAGTTTCCTAAGCCAATGATACAAAGCGTATGCCACCAACTCCGCCTTCTTTAAAAGAAAGAGGGGATAACACAGCAGCACACTGGGGTTTATAGAATCCCAGATAAGCCAGTCGTGTACCGTCCAGGCAAGGAAATTCTTGACAGGATTCTCGATTTCCCAATTATGTTTGGTTGCATCCAAACATTGGTCTAGACGCGTAGTTCGAGAATTTGTTCGTTGTACAACTCTTGCAAATTATGGTAAAGGAGAATTTATTGTGTTTTCGCGAACTGAAAGTTACATTCGTCAGATGTTCCATGTCAGGAAAGTAAATCATAATGGAAGCTCAAACCTAAAGTAATGACTCGTTTTTATTCGAACCCCGATATATCAGTACAGTTCCGACCTAAATCTGGGGCAATCTAAATACAAAGTATGCGCCGTGAGACCTACCACAAAAATAAAAGCCCATGAAAGCGCAGTTAGTGCTTCAAGAGTAAAATATAGCTCGCTAGTTTGACAGGTGGTAAAAGTAAATTTTGATACGTACCAAAAAAACAAAAGCCCTTGAAATCGTCAGTTTGACAGATGGTTGAAATAAGGCTACCTGGAATCAATAATATAACATTTATTAGTCATGAAATAATCGAAATAAATTTTGACAAGTAATAAACATAAAGGTACGTGAAAGAAGTGTAATTGCCATAGAAATTAGAACTAGTTACGATCCGTTCACAAATGTAACTAAGAAAAAAAAACCCAGATAAAGGAAACAAAAAAAAACAAAAAATCAATATCTCCATTAGAGACAAAAATTAATAAGAAATAATTTTTATAGAATTAATGAATTAAAATGAGGAACCAATCGAGTTAGCTTTAGCTGATGTAAATTTGAGGGATTGAGGTCACTGCACCTAATTAAGTCTACTTAAGTGATGAAGTAGCGCCACTTGGCAATGAATTGTAAGTCTAGATTTTACGTAAATATAGGAGCTGTCTGAAAAAGAAACCACTGTTAATCACACTCTTGCTGAAATAGGACGAAAGAAAGAAAATATTTTGTTTTTTGTAAAGAGAAGCCAAGTTCAAAAATACTAATAATAAAGGAAGCAAATTTAGTTAACTGGAGGTGTTTATTTATTCTCCAGATCACCCAAAAGCGGAAACGATCCAGGAAGCTAGAAGGCAAGAACGCGGAAAAAACGCAGAACAGGTAAACGAGGTCCCAGACAGTAAGGAATGATAGCGCTCCCCAAAGACTAGCACCGGGCCATAGGTGAAATTTATCTTTTCTTTTATTTTCATCTTGGAGTGTCCACTGGTGCAGTCCCAGTTCCCGGCGCCACCACTCCACTACGCTGGTTAACGCTCGGGAATGTTGTCTAACGGTACCGTAAGTTTAACGGTTTCAAACGGGAGCGCTCTTCGCATTACAGAAGAGGACGACAAACATGGTAACATATTGAGTTCCATAACCATTAAAAGAGGAAGAAGCAAAATGGTGTAGTGAAACGATGAAATTGCAACAATATTATATTAAGCCCTTAAATTTTCATTTTCTGTTTCAACACAATTACACCGTAATCATTTTCCTCTTCTTCGTTTTCTGCACAGCTATCCTCGTTACAAATCTGTGCATACCAAGATGACTCCGTAATTTGTTGCCAGTTATCCCCAAATTGTTTTGCAGAACTTTTTGGACATCCTGTTTTATTTCGGAACACCTGGGCTTCAGTATATCCTGAAAACGTTTCATTTCCAGTCTCAAATCTATATGTTTCAAATATCTTATATTTACATTTACCGTTATTTTTATGCAAAACTTTCCGGTTAATATTCTGTATGCCATTGATATCTTTGTAAATATTCATTAGGTCTTCACATTGTACACGTCCTAGTCTGAGCTAAAATTAGCATAAACTGCTTCATATTGATCTTTCGTGTTTACAAGCGTTTTCTTTTTCAAAACCTTCTCGACTCTGCCAAACACACTGGGAAAAAGCTGTGTCCGCGTACTGGAAACACAAGTTCTATTACTTTCAGATTCAAATGAGAATTTTTGGGCGAGGTAGAACATGAGCGAGTGTAAGACATGATTGTTCTTGTTTTAGCCTCCACTGTCATCTGAAAATATTTTGATTGTTTCTTTTTCAGGTAAATCTCGACAGTTCAAATATGACAGAAGTGCTGATCCGACTTCTTTAGAGCCTGTTCCACTTTGATCCTCTGTCCAGCAATAGAAGTTGGTGTCCACAGTATCAATATTCACAACGTAAAATGCGTAAAAACTTATTTGCCTCGAGTAGAAAGCCTCTTGTATGGGAGTTTTAGGAAAGGGATGTACCTGTTGAAGATCAAAGCAAAGATAAAGAGCTTTTTCTTTCGGATTTTTTATGAGGGCCCTCAATTTATGAATACATAGTTTTGCTCTTATCTCTTGTTTTTTATTCTCAAGTTTATTTGGTTTCTCATTACTGCCCAATATGTGCAGACGTCTCAGGCTGAAGAGGAAAATCCAATGTTAGATTTGTTTTTAAGTACTTCGCAAAACATTTTCTTTTTTCCTTGCAGTGAAGGTATTACAGAGTCATTATACATTTTTAGCATTTTAGCAATGTTTAGCTCACAAGAAAGATAGATCCTACTAGATTTATCACGCCCATAATGACTTTCTACTGCACTTAATTTTCCAATAAATTCTTCAATTGCCAGTTTTTTAACTGTAGACCTTATGGGATTTGCGGTCGCCTCCTCTATTCGCTTGCGGAATATCACCTTTAAAAATAACTTTATCCAAATTCAATACTCTTCTGTTTCCTAGAGACAGAGCTGCAGTTAAGAATTTCTTGCAAACTGTGACAGCTCTTCTATTGTTAAATAAAAAATATGAACACACATAAGACTTCACTTTCCTTCTTTCTGCTACAGTATTGATCCTTTTGGTGTCGTTGTTTTTGGTATCTGGAGAGATAAGGCGAATCAAGTACTGATTTTGTCTCTGCAATCCCTCATTTTTGTAAAGACCTTTCAGATTTAACACCACATCACTTTCAGCAATATTGTTGCACTTAAATTGCTTCGTATTGTGCGCACACTAACGTCTGAAAAGCTTAGCCTTATCACAGTATCTGGAAACAGAGTAAAATTAAAATAAGTAAACGAGACAAATTCG
This sequence comes from Dioctria linearis, assembly GCA_963930735.1. Lineage (NCBI taxonomy): Eukaryota > Metazoa > Arthropoda > Insecta > Diptera > Asilidae > Dioctria > Dioctria linearis. The sequence continues at coordinate 83,854,571 of OZ005741.1, read as the reverse complement.
CTGTTATGACTGCTGACACATTTAACGGTTTATTTTTAAATTACAGGCTGCGTTTCCCTTCATAGTTTGGCATAATCGAAAAATCCATTTTTAGCTAGGAGCAAAACATTGCAGTATGTTACACATTTCGAGAATGAGTGGCATTCGGGAGGAGGAAATAGTCTGTGGGGAACTTTCCTAAGCCGCGGCACGAGCAGCATACCAATACTACTGCAAGCAAATAACTTGGACTCATGCTGTGAATTTGACATACAGTGTACTGCCCGTAGTTAGAGCGTACACGCAATAAATGAAAGGAGTGGTGAAATTTATGCCACTGGTATAAAGCTAGTGGTTTTTATTTGTTTATTCACTGCACAAAATGTTTCAAGTTCAATAAATGCTATAACTTGAGAACTACAAGATATATATATAGATATATTTTATAATATAAAAAGCTGAAACCAATGTTTAATAAATAATTAATATATAAATTTGTTTTATACAACTGTAGCAATTGACTTGTACTGATCGATATATAGCATCTGATTTTCTTGACTTATTATTTTGACTGAGGTTTGGGATGAGGATATTCTTTATTGCAGTCGATACCCGCAATAAAGTGTATTTATTAGGAATCGTCTTATTACAGTCGAAACCAGCAATAAGACTCTTTATTACAGTCGATACCCGCAATAAAGTGTTTTGTGTTAGTGATCTTCATACTACAGTCGAGACCCGCAGCAAGAATCTTTATTACAGTCGAGACCCGTAATATAGTGTTTGTGTTACTAATTGTCTAACTACAGTCGATACCCGCAGTAGGACTCTTTATTACAGTCGATACCCGCAATAAAGTGTTTGTGTTAGTAATTGTCTTACTACAGTCGATACCCGCAGTAAGACTCTTTATTACAGTCGATACCCGCAATAAAGTGTTTTAATAATTATTGTCTTATTACAGTCGAGACCCATAATATGACTCTTTATTACAGTCGAGACCAGCAATAAAGGTATTTGTTAGAAATATACTATCTCAGTCGAGACCAGAGATAATATTCTTTAAGTCGGTCGAGACCCGACTTAAAGTGAATCTTAGTATGTATCTTAACTTCAGTCGAGACCCGAAGAAAGATTCTTTATTTCCATCGAGACCAAAAATAAAATGTATTTTTAGTAATATTTTTTATTGCAGTCGCTACTCATAATAAAAAACCTTTACTTTAATCGCTATTCAAAATAAACTCCTTAATCCAGTCGGTACCCAGAATAAGAATATTTTATTTTAGCCGTCAATTAAACAAAATATTTAATTTAGTAATAAAATATAAAAATAGAAAAATCACTAGGAAGGGACACAAAGGAACAAATTGTCAAGTTAATCACTGGACTGCTAAATCACAAAAGAGATCGAATCAAGTCAAACTGCTGTTTATATAGCCAGAGTTTGCGCACGGCACCAAAGAACGGTAGTCAACGGCGCGTGGCAACAATATTGGCATAGCAACATCTAGCATAGCAACAATAACCTGACCTAGCAACTGCACTTTATCATTGGTTCATAAAGTGTTACCATTTTAGTTATTGTTGTTAACAAGCTGCACTCAACTTATGAATATATAAAATATTTTAAGTAAATTCAAATTATTCCTAATCCAGTGTAGTTTAAATGTCAATAACAAATAAAACTTTCACCGTTTGTTGAATGAGAAAGTTTACATACCCGGAATAATTTGTAAATTCCCAAACCAATATATTCAGCTGACTTAGACGTAGCTAGAAACAGCATGCACGAGTTGCTGCCCTTGTACTTAGATGTACCGTCACAATATTCTGTTGCGCAGTAATTCCTTATGTAATTATCGCAGTTCGTATGCTGCTAGTGTTGCACGTTAGAACTGGGAGTCTTAAATTGTCTCATATCTCATATCTGTGTACTCGAATGCCTGTTAGTAGCGCGTACGCCTCACGCAATGCTTTAGTTGAAATAATCATGGCGGAACGTGATTCGCAATGAGAATTTTTTGTATCTCGATACCGCGGTGGCCATACTTGTTGCTGTCCAGCTGACTTGAGTTTGACAGTAGCAATTGTTGATTTTTGCTGAGCTTATTTATATCTTCATGTAGATTCAGTGATTCAAAATATTTGTTGAGCTGAGATTGGAATACCGTCACAGGTAATCAATCTTAGAACACTTCACAATGAAGTGTGTGGAGTGTGAAACTTTATTTTAAAATATAAAAATTTGCGGAGTAGATTTCTACAATGATGCGGAACAAAAGGGGAAATTCGATTGTCGCATTTTATTTTTGTGAAAGACTCAGCTAATTACTTCTGGAGTGTAACAGCGGATTACATGCAGGGGCCTCCAAGGACACAATCTTCATATTCGTGGCATAAATTAGTCAGGTAAAATTAATTGAGTGATGACATGTGAATAGACGTGTTCTGGTAGGCTCTAGAGTTTTTGTTTCTTCTCCAAGTAATTATCCGAGCTTTGAACAGTAGTTGGCATATTAATTAGTTTTGTATCACAGTGATTCACAGTATTTCCGTAAATTGTGCAGATTCTGTTGATAATTAATATTTAAAACTAAAGCTAATCTTGAACTCAAGTGGTTAATATGGGGAAACATGATAAACCGACCGGTACCTCTAAAAATTCTAATACTATTACACCAAAAACAATATTCACGAGGAGTGTAGCTGTAGGCAGTAAGAACAGTACCAAAACACAACCAGAGAAATGCATCGTTGCCGGCAGTGGTACTTCTAACTTGTCGTGGCGATCTAGTTTGATTATTTCAACTGACTCTATGGAGCTTCTGGAGAGAAGGCTTATGAAATGTTTTGCGCAATTGCTAAATGATAGATTTTGTGAATTTGCGGAGGGTGTAACTCATGAACTACAACAAGTTACAACTCGTATCAATGCAGAGGTGAACAAACTACGGGAAGAGCTCGATGCTGTGAGGACAGAGCTTGCAGAGACTAAATTTGACCTTGAAAATATTCGTAGGAGCAATGGGTTAACAGATGCTGTCATAATTGGGGTCCCCTACGTTCAGAATGAAAATCCCCAATAAATCATGGAGGGAATTTCCCATTTGGTTGGTCATAAACTCTTACCATATTCGATTACGTTTCGAGCCAATACTAACATAGCCAGCCGTAACCATAACAGCAGTCGTAAGAATCTTCCATTAATTGCTAAGTTCTCCTCCGCGAACCAGCAAACAATTTTCCTACAAAAATTTAAAAGTTTTGGTGCAGTTCAATTGAATAAAATTTCCAATTCATTTGTCTCTGATAGCAAAATATATGCATATGAGAGTCTCACCCGTTGCAATCAACAAACGTTAGCCAAAGCACTCGCACTCAAAAGGGGAAAAAACATACATTCTGCCTTCACGCGACAGGGTCTAGTGCTCGTTAGAATTAAATATGAGGATTCCCCCATTATCGTTCGTGATTTAGATAATACCTACATCGCAAGTTTCTATTTCGGGTTATACTTTGTTTAGAAATGATCGTAGCGGCCGTTCTGGTGGATGCGTCGGAATATATGTTAAGGGTTATCTGAATGCCAAACTGGCTTTTTCTTCTGATAGCGCTGACTTGGATTTCATAGGTGTTGAGGTCTGCTCAGGGACTCGAAAGTTTATACTCTCTCCCAGGGAATTTTAGGTGTGATAGTGTATCGAGTTTGGGCGATCTTCTATCAAGGGCCTCGCAATGTTGTGCTGATGTCATAGTGGGAGATGACTTTAATGTGAATACTATTCGCGATGATTCATTAGCTGATCGGTTCATACACTTTTTCCAAAGAATTCACCTCAATGTAGTTAACTCTCAGCCAACATACTATAACGCAACAAACCCTTCACTTCTCGACATGTTCCTGGTGGTTGATAGAGGTAAGGTGTTATTCTTTGATCAGATTAGTCCCTTTAGTTCATTAGATCATAATATTCTGTTTATGGGCTACAATTTTTTAATTCACAATAACTCACCAACAAACTACTCGTACCGAGATTACAATAGCATTGACGTTGAAGCTTTGCTTGAAGAATGCAGACAATTGCCATGGGACACAATATTTGATTGTGCCTCAGTGAACGATCAGGTTGATATTTTTTCTTCCTTGGTTAGATACCTATTAGAAACACATGTTCCTCTTAAATCCAGGCGATTAATGAGAGAAAAATGCCCTTGGTGGTCGCCTCGAATTCGGTTATTGATTGCTGGGAGAGAATTTTTGTACCATCGATATCGGCGGCTGAAAATAATTGATGCACATATTAAATATAAAATTGTCCGCAACAAAGTTACGTTAGCTATAAGAAATGCGAAACGTCAATACTACAGCAGTAAGTTTACCTCTGACCTGAAACCCAAAACTCTTTGACGTAATCTTCGGCAGGCTGGTGTGTGTGGTCCGGAGAGATCAACTTGCTCATTACATCCTGGTGATTTAAATGCGTACCTTTTGTCCGCTGGCATTCCTTGTACAAACAACTTTGACCCTTCCCATGACATTCAGAGTCTGCCTTTGCATACCCTCTCAGATAACAGTTTTTATTTTCGAGGAGTAGATCTGGAGGAAATGATTTCTGCCATTTTTCAGTGAAATCTGATGCGATTGAGCCAGACTTCCTCCCTCCACGCCTAATAAAAACACTGTTACCTGTAATTGATAAATATATTCTTCATATTTTGAATATCTGTCTAACGTCATCCACTTTTCCCAGTATTTGGAAGAGTGCTATTATTCTTCCGATCCCGAAGAAGGCTAATGCCAAATCACCTAGTGATTTTCGTCCCATAAGCATCTTATCCTTTCTGTCTCAAGTGCTTGAAAAACTCGTATATAATCAGATCCTCGGTTCGGTGGAAGTGAGCGGATCTCTGTCTCTCTCTCTCACAGCTGCGAAACTGCAGTATTGAAGGTTACCACAGACATCAGGTCTGCCTTGAATAATAATGAATTTGGCATCTTAGTACTCTTGGACTTCTCTAAGGCCTTCGATAGTGTTGACCATAGCCTTCTACTTCATAAATTAGCAACCAATTTCAAATTTAGTGCATCAGCTATCTCCTTCGTTAGGGCGTTAATCAGTGGTCGTTTCCAGCAGGTTGGGGTTGGTGAACAATTTTCATATGCTTTGCCTGTATTGTGTGGTGTACCGCAGGGCTCCGTAATTGGCCCATTATTATTTAGCCTCTTTATTAATGACCTTCCTATGGTAGTAGAGAATGTGAAGGTCCACATGTATGCAGACGATGTGCAGATCCATCTAAGCAGGCCTATTGGTCTGCTTGAGGATTGTATTGACCGACTTAACTCTGATCTATGTCGAATACACAGGTGGTCGATTCTCGATGGACTTCATCTTAATCCTGCAAAATCACAGTGTATTGCTTTCTACAACAGCACTTTAAACGTCATCGATATACCTCCGGTAATCTTGAATGGTTTTGCTATCCAGGTGCCCAGAAGGGTTACTAATCTGGGAATTGTTCTAAGCTCAATAAGGTTTATGCGGGGTTGAGAAGGTTATGGCTCTCGGCGAGTATTCTGGGAACAAATATGAGGATGAAATTAGTAATTATACTGATATTGCCCCATGGATGGAAGTGGCTTACAATGATTGCGTACGATTTGTTTATGGCCTACGAAGATTCGATCATGTTTCCCCATTTGCTAACACGGTACTTGGCTGTTCTTTGAGTACATATCTTAAGCAGAGAACGATTCTTCTCCTCTTCAGGATATTAAAGAACAACTGACCGGAATATCTTAGAGAATTTTTTCAGCTCTCTTCTTCGCACGTACTCATAATATTTTAATTCCGCAATTCAGTAAATTGGTTATGGAAAGTTCGTTCCCTGTTCAGGCTGCCCGTCTTTGGAATAGTCTACCCGTTAACGTTCAGAGGGCCCAAACTGTCATTGCATTTAAGACTCTCATTAAAGCTCACATTTAACATCATTGCTACGTATATATTAAATATCTCCTGGATGATATTCTTTCGCGCGGTAAGTGCAATCTTGTAAATATTGTTACATAGCTACTTACGATTTGTTTTGATTTTCAGTTTTTAGTTTTAGTTTCTTTTATTAGTGTTTAAATGTTAATTGTTAACTCTTTAATTTCTTTATTTCTTGTTTTTTTTTTTCTATGCGCTTAATATAATTTGAATTCGTATTTGAATTCGTACCTTAATATAGTTTTACTAGTAAAAGATTGTAATCTTGTATACATATGCCACAACTAAATATATTATTATTATTTAAAAGGATTTGATTCTTGGTGGTCCGTCTGACTTTTTTTTCAGGTTTTCAAGATGATGTTGGCGGACGATTAAAAGGATTTAATCGATACAATACTCGAAGAAATTGAACGCGATTTGCAAACCTTTGCATGCCATTATGATGCTAATTAGGTAAGATGTTTATAATTTAAAATTAAGGTTGATGCTTTGTGGTACTCTCTTTTTATTTCAAGATAGAGACACTGAGGCCAGCATATACTGAGTTCGATCCTGAATATACAGTTATTATTATATCAATAATTCTAAATTATTTAACACGCACACAATTATACTCGGTAATCATATAAGGAAAAAAACGGTGATTGAAAATAGAGAAAGTTCAATGTAGCGAACTCAATTCCGTCAAAAAACCAAAAGCGGCCGACACGGAATATGTGCCTTTCTGTTCGCCCACTCAAATATTCTAAGTAATTTGCATTATGTTTGCGGATTCCATACAAAACATGGCAGTTCAGACCCTACATAAAGCCGTGCAATTGGAGAGATCTCTGTCTTAACTTTTTCGAGTTCAACCAGTTCAGATCTTGTCAGAAAGTTTTCATTTTTCAAGTTTTCAATTTTTCTTTTCAAGTAATCTTTGAATTTTTCATACTTAAAGCTTACATGCGATTTAGTATGTGAAGGTGAATTATGTGCTTAGATTTACAAAGTGGTGATGACAGATTATTGTGCTCAATTGACGAATTGTTTTTATAACCTAGTGAATTCTATAAGGTATACTAAGTTTGACATTCCGCTTGTAACACCTCGAAATAATGGTGGTAGAACAAAATGGATTGGCCACCCACGCATAATATTAAAAGTTATTTTGATTTTTGCATGTACGTGCGTCCGTTTGGCCGTCCGTCCGTCCGTCCGTCCGCGCGCACGATAACTCGAGAATGCGTATACTTAGAGACCTGCAATTTTTGCACAGGGACTTTAACAAAATAAAGTAAAATTAAGTTCGAAAATGAGACCAATCGGGCAACTCCTTCGTGGGGTTGCCATACAAAAATTTCGTTTTCCACTATATATTTGGACACTGCCTGAGAACGCGTTGACATAGAGAGCTGAACTTCCCTACATAGTGTTTTCATAGTAATAGCAAATCAATTTCAATTTCAAAATTTATTTGTTAGTGTTACGTTAATAAAGACTTCTTCGGAATACGAAGTTCTGTAAAATTGGTTATAATCATTTTTTCTGTCCGACAAACCCGTCTAGAAATATATGCGAAAAACCACTTCAAAAATCAAACTTCCACAGAAGGGTGACAATACGAAATTTCATACAGGCATTATCTAGGGTATCATAAAAATTGGTCTTAGACCAATTCTAGCTTTTTTACTTGTTTTTTGTTGATAAAGTGACTGAATTTAATTTCACATCTAATAGCATTTTCGATTGTACAGGATAAATTCAAGATAGTTATTTCTATACTTCCCAAATCGGATTACATATGCAGGGATTATTATGAATTAGAGTGCTTAATCTAACCTTCATGTGAATTTTTCTATTAAACCGAAATGTTATTCTATTTATACTCATTTTGATTTTAACATACTCTAACATAACCCACTTAAGGTAGTATCATCACATGCGGATTCTGAATGGTTCTACAGAAACTGTTCCGTTACGCGCGTGCTGCAAATACAGTATTGTTCAAACACAAGGAGTTTTACATCAGCTTATTATACAAGCATATGGTGTAACGTTTCCTTACAAAGCCTTTTTCATAGTTCCAGGAACTATTCCTTTGCGTATGAAAACATTTGGTGATCCCATACAGGAACGAAGATCCTTGCACAAACATTTTTTGGTGGTTTCATCCAGGAACCAAACTACCTGATTAACTAAGAATTAAAATATCAAATGTAAAAATAAAAGAATAAAAGCTCAAAGTCTAGAAATCTAAACTACACATAAAAAATTCAAAACAAAAGCAGAAAAAAAAAGAAAGTTGGTCGGAGGACCCCCGACAGGAGTAAAACTCCAAGTGTTGTGTTATTTCACTCACTTTGAGAGAGTGAGAGATTCAAATGTCCACGTAGTAGTGTTATAAAGGTTATTTAAAAAGAGTTAAGGTAAAACTAAAGTAAATTTGTTTTTTAAAGAATTGGAAATTATTTAATATATAAAAAAAAGTAGGGAAAATCCTTTCACAGCAATTAAAATAGATTTATATTTTGCAGGTACAAATAAAAACAATTTTAACTATTTTTTTTAATCAATTTAATAGACTTTTTTTTACAAAAACACATTATTACAAAAACACATTAGTACACAAATACTTTATAAAAGAAATATAATATAAAAGTAATCAACTATTGATAGTGTTGATTTTTTACGTGTATTTTCTATAAAAGCTACAATAGGTTTGTGGTAGGAACACTGTCTTATAACAATGGACTGAGCGTATTGTCATTTTCTTATAGGAAAGCATGGCACAAGTTTTATAGTTCTCTCTTTCGCCCTATGGCAGAGTTGGAGCTACCAACATAAGACATTGTATTCTGGAACGTTTGCTCATACTATTTGATGTTTTTATGTTGGCTACAGATACAATCACCTCAGAAGGAATAAGGTAGAGATAGTGTTTACCATGCTCCATCTCTCTTGCCCATAAGCAGGATTCAGTTACGAATAACTTTTGAAAATTAAAGTCGGAATGAGTTTAATTCCTTATAAGCGATTAAAATATCACTTGGACACAAGAAAAAATATTTTTTTAATTAAATTCGATTTACGGGTGTAAAATTTCATCTGATTGGCTGAGTTTTACATGTTTTTTATGTAATCGTTTTAAAGGGTGCTCTAACGGTGATATACAGAAACACAATATTTTTTGTGCCACATGAAATAGCAAATCGCTCAGTCCATTGTTATAAGTCAGTGGGTAGGAATAATAGGAAACAAATTAATTTGAATTAATTTTATCAATAAATCTCGTGAATACTGCATCAATAGTTGTACCACCTCTAGTTGTAGCTTCATTAGGATCGTTAAGCACAGTTAAATTAAATTTATCTTTTAAAAGTTTCACTAATGGCAACGAGGCATCTGTGGCGAAATTTGTGTTAAAACCACCGCTCAACACTACAATTGAATTATAACAAATTCTGCCGAAACATTTTCTGTAAACTTATAAGAAGAAATGAATGCTTATTGATTAACTAGCGTCTACGCTCATAAAAATTATTAGCCGCCCGCAAGCAACAATGAATACAAATTCTGAAGAACATGTAGGGAAGGCCACAAATTTTTCTTAGAAATTTACTGGAAATTTTTTGCATAGAATTGTTATGCATTATTGGAAGACGAGAACGGGAGCTGGAGCCGTTAACAATTTTTATGAGCGTAGACTCGTAGATGAGCAAAAAAGGAGGAGAGTGAATGCCGCGAATGTCACTCATTTCCCCTCTCGCGGCAGTTCACAACCCAACATAAGAAGCTTTACTTCAAAAATATTTCAACAAATTATTAAATTAATTAGATTCAAATACACAAAGTTCACTGGACTTCCAGAGACTTTGGTGAGATTACTCGTCTGGTATCAGTTTTTCAGCGTTGGTGATTCTGCATAACTTGTCTTCCGCTCGCCATCCATGTCGAGTGAATATTGTATCCACTTTGCTAGCAGCCAATGAAGCGCGCAATAACCTATAATTACGTGGTGTTAGACTATTGTTGATGTGTACATCAGCATCAGAAGCAAAGCCAGACAAATGTTTTAGTTTCAGCCTACTGTGATGTTTTAAAGCAAAAAAAAATCAATTTCGTTCAGCTGGATATAAAAATTTTACAAAGATGACCTTGAGCTCAGACTAAGGATAAAGGCAGCAACGAACGGAGAACATTGTCGTTTTATTACTTCTGCAATGTTCTTGACGATATTGATAGGAATCTCCTAATCAATTACGGGGATTTCTCAAGTTATTATATCGGAGGTTCTCAAGTCAATCTCGGGTTTCCAAACATGTGTAGTTTCGCTATTGATATTTCAAAATCTTGAAGTAGTCCACTAATTCCTGAATGAGAAAATCCCTTTTTTTCAATTTTCATTTCAACTGGCTCTGACCATAAATGCAGTAACCATAAAACATTAAGATCTGAAAGCGATCACTATGACATGTGCGTTGCGTCCGAGGGGTTAAACGTAGATTCATTCATATACTATTGTTTCATAAATCGCTTTTCCATTCGAGTAGTAAATAATAGCTAGTCCTGGAAGCCAATTGAATAACTTAAATCCCTAAATGAGTTTTCTCATAATCCAAATTTAGTTAAATACGTTCTTCATACCCTGCTCAATTATCTCCTAAATACCAGCGGATTTAGTTTTTACAAATCAATAACTTGTTAAAATGCTTTCTTGATCCATCCCGAAAATCGTAGATTCATCCCAATTCACCTAAGTCCAGTAATATCCGCTACTTACCTTCGAAATAAGATTGCTCTCTAAATTAGGTATTTAAAAGTCATATCTAAGTCGCTTTCACTCAATTAAAAACAGTAGTACCATCCCATTCATTAAATGCCTAAGGCCCGTTATCAATATACAATTTTTTTCATTTGATGTATGTAAAAGTCGTTAATTCAACTGGACAGTTGTAATATTGTAATTAGCCATATTGCTGACTTCACTAATATTTAAAATGGAAAAAAATGAGGACACAACGTGAAAATGACAAAAAAAAGGAGACGGTCCGATATTGCCATTCGACTTTGAAAACTTATTAAATATATCCTGAGGCGCAAGTATCCTATTTTTTTCTTTTTTCCTCGAAAGTTTAGTGTCTATAACTTGATGGTTCATTTATCAACAATCAAAACGGTTTATTGTGCTTTGTAGAGTGAAGATATGTCAGGTAGAGCCGGTTCTGATATAGCTAGTGCATTTAAAACAAATGTTGGAGTGATTCCTGCGTACTTTAAAATCGCAGCTCATAAATTTCTAGGATTCAGTTAAGAATGACTTTTGCAAATTATAGTCGGAATGAGTTAAATTCCTTATAAGCGATTAATATATCACTTCACACAAGAAAATATATTTTTTTAATTTAATTCGATTTTCGAGTGTAAAATTTCATCTGATTGGTTGAGTTTTACATGTTTTTTATGTAGTAAACATTTTAAAGAGTGCTCTAAGGGTGATACAGAGTTACACAATATTTGTGCCACATGAAATAGCAAATCGCTCAGTCCATTGTTATAAGTCAGTGTCCTCTACAAGTCCTACATCAGACCTAGAGTGGAATACATTTCCAATATCTGCGCTTTTAGAGCATTTAAGCGCATTGGCGATTTCGCAATAACTTGTCAGAGGGACTCACTCGAGAGCCGCCGCAATGTTGGATGCCTTTCGTTCCGTTCCTGCCTACCATGCTGTGCTATACATCATAGAGTATCTTCCGAGCTTGGCTTATTAGTCAAACTTTCTTAACTTTTCCATGAAGTTATATACTAATAAGGTTTGTATTGCATCTGTTCTGTGACTGCTATTTTAAAGAGACGTAAGGTGCGTAGCGCTTTATTTCCTGTATATTGCAAAGTTACAATTCATGATGAATTTCTTAATTTGAACAAAATGTATGTCGCTATTTTTACTAACCTAAATGCATGATTCGGAAGCGTTACACTTCCACCATTTACAAACCATAACAAAATAAATATTTTAAGATCTCCTTTGACACACAGGATTGGTAAAAGTTGACCGTTGATCAGTTTTCTCTTCGACCCGAATCTTTAAATGATAACAAGGGCGGATCCAGACATTTCCTCTAGGGGGGGGGGGGGGGGGGGGGATTTTAAAATGGAAATTGAAAATAATAAAAAAATCGATTAATGTTTTTTGAAAGTATAGAGAAAATAATCAAGGTGCCATGCTCTCCCGTCTCATGTCAAAACAGCTTAAAGTTGGATAACGTCTTTTTCCTTTGTATCGTTTTTCAATTCCTTTTTCGATCCTCTATGCACCTGTGGACTTGCTTTTCCCCTAAGACCTCTCTGTGTAAAAACAATTTCTGACAAAAAGCGTTATAAACACGATATATTTCTATAATACTTAAGACAAACCAATTATCTGCTTTTAAAACGAAGTCGATTGAAATATGTTTTATTTAAAAAATATGGAAAAAGGAATAAAGATCTGTAAACGTCTTTTACCATTTTAATACTTAAAAAATAACTCCCTTTTTTACTTGAGAAAACAACAACTTTGAGCAATAAAAATTGTCTCTCCATTGAAAGCTTTGCAAAGCTTTTGAAATATTTCTACAGGAAAAAGCCGTTATCATTTCATAGCTTTCTTTGCCGTGGGAAGCTTTTGTAAGTGTGTTGTGCAAAACGAGTTAAAGACTTTTAACGTGTTCTTCCATTGAACTGTCACTGCAAGTGCTAGTTTTTACAGAATGTCAAGCGCAGCAAGTAAAACTTTAGTGGTTGTTGAACGTTGAGACAATTATTCAGTTATTCTGCCGAAAAAATAGATCGATCACAATTTCAAAGTGGAGTGTTCAGTTCAGATTCTTATGAGGCAATCGTGAATAAAAACAGTCGGGCGCATAAGATATTAGATAAAGTTCTTTCATCAAAAGAAAACTCCCATGGGGGAGGCACTCTCAAATTGCCAGCGAATCCTGCATGCGATGGAAAATTTTTAGTAAGTAGTATATTACATTTCACTTATATCGATTACAGTAACATTAAAATATAAATTTTACTCTAATATGACTTGTTCTCACGCAGTTATCTAACACGTCCTCATCATCACCGTTATGTTAGAGTGAAAACAGATGCAATAAAATGAGCTTGGTGATGGAAGACTGTACGCCGCGTGACTTAGAATTTGACATAGTTAGTAAAAATATTGATTACCTATTAGTTTAATGAATTTTATAAATTAACAAATTTGAGTATGTACTTAGAATACTGATTAACGTGAGACAAACAGGGCAAATTATTGTGAAACTAAGCAAGTAATTTTGGGTGGTAATGAGGATGTCATGTTTATGCCTCGTCAAGATTGTCTTACACAGCAGGAGCTTGTTTCGATGCTATATTCAGGCTCCGAATAGAATTGTTTGGAATGTCAAACTAGTGGCACAGAAAGGGGCGGTAACGACAATATATATAAGAAAGCATACAATGATCAGCAGCTCTTGAAATCGCCCTCGGAAGAGCTGCAAAATGGTATAAACATAATATCAGTAGTTTATTTTACCTCCATATCAGATGAAGAAAAGCAAAATATGCTTTTGAATGAGTCTTGAACAATAAGAGAAGTTGGAAAATACTCACTCGGAGAACTTGTAACATTGGGAGAAGACAATATAATTATTGATGGCAATTAGTTGTGCGTTCCAAATAATAATATTGTTGCAAAAATTTCACCTGGCCGAGCGGTCACCACGGTGATGATATTTTTCTGCCTGCCAAGTCAACGCGCCAGCGCAATTCGACCACTTTTCCTTTTGCTATTAACGACTTCTTGGTGAGGTAAAGAAAATAAACGACGTTTACCCGATGGCCAATAAATTTGATTTTTATTGATTTTTTTTTCTCTTTTACAATTTTTTCTTTGACGTCTCTCACAAGTCACCGCTTCAAAAAAAAATGCAACACACCACCCTACTTACAATATGGCTGCTTCATTTATTCATTTCGTTACTTACTTCACTCTTGAATTAGGTGTAGTGACCTCTATCTTCAAAAGCCAACATTACTTAAAGGTTATTTTAATTTTCTATAAGTTTCTATTTATCTTTAGTTTCTATTTAACATTTGTTTCAAAATTCATTTTAGGTTTTTACAAGTTTGATCTAGCTTCATTTGACATTTGTTTTAAAATTCATTGTGATTTTTTACAAGTTTGACATTTGTTTTGAAATTCATTTTAGGTTTTTACAAGTTTGCTCTAGTTTCATTTGACATTTGTTTTAAAATTGCTAAGTTCATTTTAATAGTTTTTAATTATTTACAGTTTTTTCGGTTTCTATCAATCCAAGATATCTGTCAAACCTTTATTGGCGATTTTAATTCAATAAGTCTCGAATTCTTAACTGACGTTTATTCCTTATTTTAATTCAAGAAATGTCAGATGGTTCAGTGAATTTTATTTGCTAAGTTTTATTTGCGATTTTAATTCAATAAGTCTCGAATTCTTAACTGACGTTTATTCGTAATTTTAATTCAAGAAATGTTCGATGGTTCAGTGAATTTTATTTGCTTTTATTTGCTAAATTTTATTTGCGATTCTAATTCAATAAGTCTCGAATTCTTAACTGACGTATATTCGTAATTTTAATTCAAGAAATGTCAGATGGTTCAGTGAATTTTATTTGCTTTTATTTGCTAAATTTTATTTGCGATTCTAATTCAATAAGTCTCGTATTCTTAACTGACGTTTATTCGTAATTCTAATTCAAGAAATGTCAGATGGTTCAGTGAATTTTATTTGCTTTTATTTGCTAAATTTTATTTGCGATTCTAATTCAATAAGTCTCGTATTCTTAGCTGACGTTTATTCGTAATTCTAATTCAAGAAATATCAGTTGGTTCAGTGAATTTTATTTGCTTTTATTTGCTAAATTTTATTTGCGATTTTAATTCAATAAGTCTCGATCTGGGCACGAGTCCAGCAAAGTGCTTCGTGCTGCTACGTGTGGGTTAACTCTTTATTTGCGCAGTTTATTTGGGACGAACTAAGTGTCGCGCGCAGTTGTTGAAATATTTCCCTACCGCACAAAAGCTGAACGAAATGTCATAATTATTGAGATGGATAATTATTAAAGAGGTAAGTCGTTCTGTAACACTACTGCTCCCTCGCAAGCTTGTAGCTCCGACCAAGCTGGCCTATCTCTTGTGGGAATTTGTAGGCTTGCCACCAATATACACCGCGGATTATGAAGATAATGAAGAATGGATAGGAATGTAAAACCTTTTAATGAAGGCTAGCCCGGAAGGGGTTAGTGGTAAAACTTCATCTATTCATGTAGAGATTGGTTAACTGGGGCTGGATTACAAAAGGTATTTCACCCACCATTGAGGAGACAATAGGAGGATTGCGCGATAACCTGTGGTTGGCAAGTGAAGCTTGCTGGATGCCTTTTTAGGGCTACCGGGATGGTTTATTCGTGTGTTAGTGATTGGTGTATTGTTGATGATTGGTGTAGTGTTTATGATTGGTGTTGATTCAGTTAATGTGTGAGTGGTCAGTGAGTTAGTGGATTGTGGGTGGTTGGTTAATCTATTAGTGTGTGGTGTATGGGCAGTTAAGGTGTTAGTGGGAAGTGGATGGCTTGTTAGCGAGTTAGTAGGGAGTGGATGGTTCGTTAAGGTGTTAGTAGGTGGTTTGTGGTTGATTATTGTGGTAATGGGGTGTATAAGGTTGGTGGGCGTGTTAATAGTTGGTGTGTTAATCATTGATGTGAGGTTGGTGCTTGGTGTATGTGTGATTGGTGTAGGTGTGAATGATGTAGGTATGATTGGTGTAGGTGTGATTGGTGTAGGTGTGATTGATGTAGGTGTGATTGGTGTAGGTGTGATTGATGTAGGTGTGGTTGATGTAGGTGTGATTGGTGTAGGTGTGAATGGTCTAGGTGTGAATGGTGTAGGTGTGGTTGGTGTTGGTGTGGTTGGGGTAGGTGTGTTCGGGCTAGGCGTGATTGATGTAGCTGTGATTGGTGTATAATTGGTTATTGGTGTGCTACATTTACTTAGCAGTTCGTCGAGCTTCTGAAGGATTTTGTCCAGCCTTGGGTCCGCCATTCTACTGACTAAGTCGCGCCCTTGCTTCACGTTAGCTAGTCAACAATTAGTGTGAGTCACACTTCAGAAGGTCTAACCGAACTGTAGCAACCCAGCTTATGGGGTCTTGGGCTCACACACATTGTCCAAGCTTTTGTAGAACTGGAAGGGATCAACTAGTTTAAATTTTTGTTACTTGAGATGAGATTCCGATTTATAATGACTAGAGCTTCAGCTCGTAATAATTTTGAAGAGGGTGCAGAAAAGAAAGTTCGTAATAACTATCAACCTATTTAATGTAATTATCTAGTAAAATTCGTTTTACAGTTTTCCTGCAACGGGCCACAGCGGTTCTAGGTACGAGTTCAATTGCATAAACTGTTGTGGGAATATTGTAATGCCACTGTAAGCTGGTTCAAAATTTACTGTTCTTGAATCAATTTATAATTATCATTAGTGTGCCTTTTATTTTAGATCTTGCGTGGCTTCACTTCTGTTAGTGAAAGCCAGTTGGCCAATAAACATAATCTTATCGGCATGACTCGTATGCCAACAGCAACTGGTGTTATTAATTAAAGATCAAATGTACTGGGCTGCATTGGTACCTAATTTCAAGAATTTCCTATAAATTCTAGCACGTTACAACATTTATCAATTTTCTTCGCAAAGAACGAGTTATTGTTATCGTTCATTAAAGAAAAAGTGTTCATTCTAACTGCGGTCGAAGTGTAAAGCTAAGAAGGAGCTTACGCCTGTCAGTAAAACTGACACTGACTCGTATAAATAGCTTCTTACTAGTCTTTGTTCCTTCACTGAGTAGCCAATAAGCTTTCCAAAGTAAGACTTAGAATGGCCGAACTCACGGGCGAAGGCAAAAGAATGAAAACTTCTAACTCTTTAATTAAAGAACTGAATCGAGGATTAGCCAATTTAAAAAATATCTCGAGAATAGTTTGTGTCCTCATAAATGTCATACAGGCAATCGCCGGAATTATTTCTCAGTTACTTGTTAAAATTTAATTCGATTAATAGCAAATATGTAAACTTTAGAAAATATTTGACATTTTCTAAGGTGTTGGCTTTCAAGTATATAAAATTTTAAAATTATCTTGTGTTTTAATAATAGTGCATTAGCAAATATAAAACTAGAACGCGTTTTGTATTATTTTACTAATTTGGTTAGTAAATCTAGAAAATTTATTAATTATTTTGGGTTTTCCGAATTAGCTAATATTAAATTTTAAGAGGGTGTTTTGTGCTTTAGTAATCGTTCACTAGTACATACGGAAACGTTAGTTATAAAATATAAGACATTTAGAAATTATTCGGTGTTATCAAAATCATCCCGGCGGCGCAAATATAGAAAATTTAGCAAATATTTTGTGTTTTGGTTAGTTAGTTACCCAATATGGAAATTGTTTTCTGCGTACTAAACAGAAAAAGAAAAAAAAATACCACAAATATTTCTGGTGTCATATGTGTGGCCAATATAAGAAATAGTTTGTAAAATATCACTCGCTATTTAGTAGGTATAGCAAAAATCTAAAAATTTATTGTTTTAAAATCGTTTACGATTAAATAGAAAAAAAATTGTGTATTATGCATTTCAGCCATCCCGGAAAACAAATATCAGGAATTTATTAATTAATCTACACTTCAGTTGTCTATCGCCAACAAAATAGGATTTTTCGAAAGTGTTTAATTTCACTGACACCTAAATAAAGAAAATCCAGTAACTACTTTGTTCTTTAGAACTCTTTCACATGCAAATATAAGAATTTTGACAGATTCTTGCCTCATTTCAATCAATTTTTTCCACTAGGAAGATTTAGCACATATTTCGTGCGTTAATAATAATCGCTAATTAACAAATTTAAAGAAATATAAAAACTATGCTGTATTTTATCAATCCTCGATGCGTTAATATGGTAAAGTTTAGGAAATATTTTGTCATTTATACATAGCGGATGCGCCAATATAAAAATTTCCATCCATATCGATGTTTACTTAATGGCTAACTAGCAAGCATTGAAAAACAGACGAGCTTATGACTCGTCGGTTCACAAATATAAAAAAAAACATTAAGACCAATGGTTACCAAAATTATGATGAATGATGCACTCCACGCCAATGATCCTTGTGAAGCTTTCGTATAATTTTGTTTATTTCTGGAACTACTACTGCCGTAGACCAAATTGAATCTTTCCATTAAGACTCACAGCTTTAGCTCCAGGTGCGCTTATATTTGCTTTGCCGTTTTCCAGAACTTCATTTCCCCGATCTTGTTGTAGTGTTGTTGCTTAATATGCTGAATGAGGGTTAGTGGGGCCCCTTTACGGGGTATGGTGCACCCCACACTTGGCACCAAATGTTGCAAAAATTTCACCTGGCCGAGCGGTCACCACGGTGATGATATTTTTCTGCCTGCCAAGTCGACGCGCCAGCGCAATTCGACCACTTTTCCTTTTGCTATTAACGACTTCTTGGTGAGGTAAAGAAAACAAACGACGTTTGACTTGGACCCGATGGCCAATAAATTTGATTTTTATTGATTTTTTTTCCTCTTTTACAATTTTTTCTTTGACGTCTCTCACAAGTCACCGCTTAAAAAAACATGCAACACACCACCCTACTTACAATATGGCCGCTTCATTTATTCATTTCGTTACTTACTTCACTCTTGAATTAGGTGTAGTGACCTCTATCTTCAAAAGCCAACATTACTTAAAGGTTATTTTAATTTTCTATAAGTTTCTATTTATCTTTAGTTTCTATTTAACATTTGTTTCAAAATTCATTTTAGGTTTTTACAAGTTTGATCTAGCTTCATTTGACATTTGTTTTAAAATTCATTGTGATTTTTTACAAGTTTGACATTTGTTTTGAAATTCATTTTAGGTTTTTACAAGTTTGCTCTAGTTTCATTTGACATTTGTTTTAAAATTGCTAAGTTCATTTTAATAGTTTTTAATTATTTACAGTTTTTTCGGTTTCTATCAATCCAAGATATCTGTCAAACCTTTATTAGCGATTTTAATTCAATAAGTCTCGAATTCTTAACTGACGTTTATTCCTTATTTTAATTCAAGAAATGTCAGATGGTTCAGTGAATTTTATTTGCTAAGTTTTATTTGCGATTTTAATTCAATAAGTCTCGAATTCTTAACTGACGTTTATTCGTAATTTTAATTCAAGAAATGTCAGATGGTTCAGTGAATTTTATTTGCTTTTATTTGCTAAATTTTATTTGCGATTTTAATTCAATAAGTCTCAGATTCTTAACTGACGTTTAGTCGTTATTTTAATTCAAGAAATTTCAGATGGTTCAGTGAATTTTATTTGCTTTTATTTGCTAAATTTTATTTGCGATTTTAATTCAATAAGTCTCGATCTGGGCACGAGTCCAGCAAAGTGCTTCGTGCTGCTACGTGTGGGTTAACTCTTTATTTGCGCAGTTTATTTGGGACGAACTAAGTGTCGCGCGCAGTTGTTGAAATATTTCTCTACCGCACAAAAGCTGAATGAAATGTCATAATTATTGAGATGGATAATAATTAAAGAGGTAAGTCGTTCTGTAACACTACTCCTCCCTCGCAAGCTTGTAGCTCCGACCAAGCTGGCCTATCTCTTGTGGGAATTTGTAGGCTTGCCTCCAATATACACCACGGATTATGAAGATAATGAAGAATGGATAGGAATGTAAAACCTTTTAATGAAGGCTAACCCGGAAGGGGTTAGTGGTAAAACTTCATCTATTCATGTAGAGATTGGTTAACTGGGGCTGGATTACAAAAGGTATTTCACCCACCATTGAGGAGACAATAGGAGGGTTGCGCGATAACCTGTGGTTGGCAAGTGAAGCTTGCTGGATGCCTTTTTAGGACTACCGGGATGGTTTATTCGTGTGTTAGTGATTGGTGTATTGTTGATGATTGGTGTAGTGTTTATGATTGGTGTTGATTCAGTTAATGTGTGAGTGGTCAGTGAGTTAGTGGATTGTGGGTGGTTGGTTAATCTATTAGTGTGTGGTGTATGGGCGGTTAAGGTGATAGTGGGAAGTGGATGGCTTGTTAGCGAGTTAGTAGGGAGTGGATGGTTCGTTAAGGTGTTAGTAGGTGGTTTGTGGTTGATTATTGTGGTAATGGGGTGTATAAGGTTGGTGGGCGTGTTAATCGTTGGTGTGTTAATCATTGATGTGAGGTTGGTGCTTGGTGTAGGTGTGATTGGTGTAGGTGTGATTGGTGTAGGTGTGATTGGTGTAGGTGTGTTCGGGCTAGGCGTGATTGATGTAGCTGTGATTGGTGTATAATTGGTTATTGGTGTGCTACATGTACTTAGCAGTTCGTCGAGCTTCTGAAGGATTTTGTCCAGCCTTGGGTCCGCCATTCTACTGACTAAGTCGCGCCCTTGCTTCACGTTAGCTAATCAACAATTAGTGTGAGTCACACTTCAGAAGGTCTAACCGAACTGTAGCAACCCAGCTTATGGGGTCTTGGGCTCACACACATCGTCCAAGCTTTTGTAGAACTGGAAGGGATCAACTAGTTTAAATTTTTGTTACTTGAGATGAGATTTGTTTGTTTTTATTGGCTTAAGAAATAGTTTAAACCCTCTAGAATAAGAACAAAAAAGGTCCCGTGCCAGAAAAAAAAATTTTTCCTTTGAAAATGGAGGCCGCCACCAAGCGCGTCAAACTTGCTCCGAAACGACTACTTGAAGCCTGAAACACAATTGGAGCTTTTCAGCCAGCTTTATCGCCAGCTTTCTTCTAAAGATGACTGAAAAAGCCGAATTGAACACAACTGACCTTTTTGACATTTGGAACTTTAATTTGTTTATCGGAAAACTTTTTTTTTTACCTTCATTTTTTTTATTTTTTCCAATAAAAAACTATTCTCAAAACTTTAAACGCGTTTTTCTCGAAACACGGTTTTTCAAAATGGCACGCAGCATAACTCGAACAATTTTCATATTTTCGACTTGAAATTTTGACCAGATGTCAACATTAACATTATCTAGAGAATGCCGTACGGGATTTCCAATAACTTTATTTGTTGATTTTTTATTTACAAAAACCTGCCGTTTTTTTCATCAAAAATCAAACTTTTTTTTAAAATGCGCGCCAAATCTACGAAAATTAATATTTTTAAAACTCCGTACGGCATTCTCTAGCTATAAGCCAATAGATTAATGTTTTTTTTTGTTTTGGTCTAGAATCAAATGTGCACCAGTGGTGCTGCGTGCCGCGGAGCCCTGCAAACAAAACATGTCCCGGGAAGATGGCTGTGGAGCCGCCATGTTGTTTTTGTTCGCTGTCAAAAAATTGTTCAATAAAGTTCAATGTATGCCCGATAATACCCTTAAAAGGTTTTTTTCAAACACCTTTAATTTCACGAGAAAAAAATTCGTGAAAAAAACTTTTTTTTTTAGCCGTTACAGTGGCGTTACCCCTTAATGATAATCCTAAACTTCAAAGTCGTTTATCTCGAAATTTTGATTTTTTTATAACGTGTTTTACCTTAGCACGGCAGTGCTTAGATCATTTAACGAAAAGGATAGGCTATACTGTGTAAAATTCTGTACGTGTGATAAGCATTTTTTCTTGAGACACGGTGGGGAAATGACAAGAGGGGTATCGCCAATTCTAATTTATTTCTGACATTTCAGATTTTATGACAAGAAGTTCGGGTTTGATTTAGCGATTTTGTAGTAAATAACTAATTAAATGTGATTTTTGCTTAATAGTAGTAGTATTGGTAGTGGTGGTGGATTTTATATAATCGAGACTCCGGAGTCTTGAATTATCGCGATGAAGTGCGCCGTACTGTGCTTCAGAAATAACCGGTGATATTCTCTTAGGAAATCGTTTTGCACGCAAGCTTAATTCTATTAATAATAAATTATAGTGTTTTAAATACAATAAGAGTGAAATATTTATAAAAATACACAGCCGTGACAAAAAAAAAATTACATTTTCCAATGCCGGTTTGTTTGTTTATAATTGAATTCTTATTCTCGCCTTAAGTTACAGTAGCTATACAAAGGCAACGCCAAAAAATATTATCAGAAAATTAACGGGCACTAGGAAAATTCGTAAAAATGCAAAAAGCTATAAAAATATTATAAAATTATAAACTTAAAAATTATTTTAAAAATATTGTGATATAATGGGATCTCTTCTATTGAATTTCTTCAATACTTAATAAAGTATCAACCACTAAATTATTCGCCCGGTGTGAAATTATCGTAGTTTACTACTTCCATGACTAAAACGAATACATCGATGCGGTTGTATTACATGCAGAAAAATGCTTAAGTTTTTTTTCCTCATAGCCTATCCTTTTTGTTATATGATCTAAGGTGCCACGACATTAATTCTCACAAAACGCTAAGCCTGTCAAACTTCGTCCCGAATTTATCCATTTCTATTTTGACATTTTGCAAGGGTTCAAGTAATTGCACTTTGATCATTTTCTCTGTACTATCAAAACCTTTTCTACTTGTGGCAACCTACAAATCAATTCAATTCGCAGGCTCCTGTGTTCTGAAGATCACTCTTCGGCACCAAAAAAACACAGCTAAGCTATTGAGTGGTGAAATATAAAACTGAATGAATTTGAAATAAAACAAATTTTGATACACCTGTGCATAATTGTAAAGAATATATGGAAAACATAATTATGTTTTGCACATAAATAATAGCATTGGATACAAACTAAGCCACACTTAATAATAAGAAATAAATTGGGGAAAATTAATTCCTTCACACAGAAAGTATTTATGAAAGCTGTCGTAAAATCTCGATATGAAAGATGTTCGTAAATTTGCAAAAAAAATACTTAAAATCCATTGTTTTTTTTGTAGCATTTATGTACAAACCCATTTTAACAAATATATTGTAAACATTTTCGTAAAAAAGGAACCCATGTACGCTTGTACGCCTGCTTCGAAATATGTACGAAATGTGAGATTCTTTTAATTATATAAAATGTTAAAACTACGAATATTTCGCATATATGCTTTACAGAGAGATTGTGTAGTATTACATGCGTTTTTGTAAACTTAAGGGAAATATAGTAAAATTTATAAAAATACTTGGGGACCCGAACAATGAAGTACAATTACTCTGTGCATCAGTCAGTTTTCTTCCAACTGCGTGCATTTCAGAGTAGAACGTGATCGACAAAACTTCAATTTGTAAGTTCGGCGTAATTACAGAAGCTGACGAAACACATATACAGGATGTCCCGTAAGTGATTCAATATCCAAGGGCTACGGATAGGTTATGCTTAGAGGAGGAAAACATTGTATGTGTGGGAGGGGGTAATTTTAACGGTTTCCAAGATAACGGGACCTTAAAATACTTCGGTATGTTTTTATAGATCACCCTGTTACTTCCAAACGTTACACCTTGTGATGATTTAAAATTTCTTCGTTTGATAGTCGTTTGGACCTTTCCAATAGAATTTTAACTCGTTTTTTTTATTTAACTACTAGAATTTATATTGGATTTAAGAAGCCCAAACGCTTGGCTTTAAAATGACCTATCACACTTTGTACCCCAAATGTAACTCTTTCTGTGTTTTTTGCAATTTGAACGAACGAACTAAATTTTAACAGAAATTATGTGTATGCAGAAGGCTAATGTAAGTGACTTGATTACCTACTCCGAAATTTTCTAAAATATTGGAAAAGATTGTGAATATTTTTTTATATCTAGGATTACCTCGCAGAAAATCTTCTGCCCATAGTACATTATCAATTACCCTTAGCGTTGAACAATGGGTTAAAATCAAAAATTGTCCCAATCTTCACATTGTTCTTCTGTTGAATATGTACATACGTGAACACTGATATATTTGTAGTGTAAGATTTTAGATGGTCAATCACTTTTAAAGCCAACAGAGAGACAGGATAACCAATCTAAACTATCATTCTAAAAAAACAGTTATGAATTAAATGAATAAAGAGATGAGAACTCGTGGGTATATTAGTACAACATATTTATGAAAAGAAGTTTAAACCTGGGCCGCAACAATTCGAACTGATATAAGCTGGACTTTTGGAAGTTTTCCCAAAGAAGCAAAGGTAAGTGCTATTAAATATTTTAAAATAAAATTTAATTCAATGAACTAATTATTGGAATTTGGAAAGCACGAATTTATAAAAAAGGAAACATACTTGTTAAGTAGACAACGAAAAGCATCTGCAGGACTTTTGTGTTTCATAATAATATACAAAATTTTAGACGGTTGGGGGAAGATCCACGAGAAAGGAAACACATAATTAGCTTTTCGAGTAATTAAGAATTTTATATATCGTTCTAGTTCGAGAAGAAAATGGTGCGGAACACACGATTTGGTTTCAAATAAATCAAAAACGTTGGATTACTGTGGAACAGATATGGTCCGCTTCAAAATATTTTAGAAGACGGGACATTAAAGCTAATGATTTTTTTAGATTTTATTTAACGAAACTTTACAAAAATATAAAGAATAAATTTTTAAATTTCCTGTATACTTAAGTTATTTAAGTAATTATTATGTAATATTAAACGTTGTAAAAAAATACAAATTGTGAACTCTATTCTATTATTGTTAACATATCGTTTTGCATCGTTTTGAATCTAATATATTTACGAACAATTTGGTTAAATTAGGAGATCCCTATAAATATTACGAATATTGTTGTAAATTAAATATAAATTGAAAATACTTTTCATAAAATGATTGAAAATATAAGGTTAAATTAAAGAGTATGTAAAAAATGTAAAATTTACAAACTTGGGTCTATGAAATCCAAATCGTATATATAACTCAGTATTCCATTGGCTTGAAATCAATCCTGATTTAGGTTGGCTTTAACTCTATTTCTCGGCCCAATTTTGTTTACAAGTGCTACCCCTCCTTTATATTTTATATATTATATTTATGTAATATTAATTACATTACTACAATACAAAATCTCGTCGCCGATGTTCACTTTTTTTACATTAACATCTATTTCAATATCACGGTGGATGTTAAGCAGAGCTAGTCCTGTCAACCTGTCTGGTCCCATTTTGCTTCTCAAATAAGTCTTTAGTCTCCGGAGTGAAGAAAAGCTTCTTTCGGCAGAGGCCACGCTCATCATTAAAGTCAAGAGAATTTTTAACAGCTCGTTTACTAACGGATATACATCTCCATCGCAATTATTTAATATTTCATCAACAGTACTAGGAATCGTAGACTCACTTGTAGATAGCAACTTTTGTTTCCACAGCTGCATTTCCGCGAGTAATTTTAGTTCAACAGCTGGTCGATGACTAATTATTTCACCATAATATTTACACATTTTTTTCACGGCATTTATTAAGGATTCGTTAGTCAAATTAGCAATATTTTTTTGACAACAGGTTACTAAGAGCGTAGCAATTAAATGTTTCTTGAGAGAATCTGGATTTTAAATCAACAATTCCTGCATCGAGCATTGATATGTAAATTGATCTCCTATAATAATCTTCGGGGGTGAGTGTGCAACGTTTGATCTACTTTTTAGCATCTTCGTCATACGGGGAAGCTCTAGTGGAACGTCTAACTTCAATAAAAGTTCCGAAAATTTGCAGAATATGACGAAAAATTCTTCCTCACATTTAACACGCTTTTGATTTAAAGTAGAAATAAGGTCGTTTACGAGAGTAGATGAGCTGGTTAGATCTAAATTTTTCTTCTGATATAATCTTCTTAACGGCAAGATCAAATAAAAAATAGAAAGCTGACAATGCAATGCTACTAAAAACTCTACCTCCCTTACAGCAGTTCTCAAGATTTTAGATTTAGCAGATGATGTAGTTTCAGTCCACTCCGATATATACTCCAGCGCTTGAATAATTTTTTCTACTGAATCAATAAATTGTATTAAAGATTCACTTCTTTCGATCCAAAGGGTTTCACATAAGCCCCTCAACTGCGCGTTGACAACATTTATGAGGACATAATGACATTTAGCAGAGGCGTTAAAGGAAGCAACTACATTTTGAATGGTACCAATAGAGTTTCTTATAGCTTGCACCGAAGACGATTTCGATATAGACAAATTAAGGTTGTGGTTAAAACATTGACACCTAGAACCATATTTTGCTGTCTTTCTAATCTCAGTAACTGCTCCTAATTGCTCAGAAACTATCATTGTGCAACCATCAGTGCCAATTCCAATGCAGTTAAGCTCATCTGGATGAAAATCCTTCAGTTTCTTGATAACAAGCTTGCCAAGTACTTTTCCAGTTACTTTCGGCTCAAACGATGTGGAGAAATCTGTGAAACATTCCTTATGAACATCTATAAATGAAATAAAATCTTCGCGTCTTTTATATTCATAAAGATAACTTAAACACAGGCGCGAGCTGTGTGAAATATCTGTTGTTTCGTCAAAGATTATACAGTAATACTTAGCCTTATTCACCCGCTCAAGAATGACTTTCACAATTTCTTCACCACAACATTCAATGATTTGGTTTTGTGTAGTTTTGCTAATATATGTAGCATTTGCATTCGCATTTTCAAGATGTTTCTGAAGAGTGGTATCTCCACTGTTTACTCTAAATCGCAGAAGCTCTCTAAAATTACCTTCATTATGAAGTGGTGTAAGGTTTTCTGATTCAATCAATGTCCCATCATCTCTATGTCCCCGCAGAGGAATGTTTTGTCTACCAAGTAATATAATGGTTTCAACAATTGGTTTCAACCTTAGAATATTTTTTTCAACTTGCCTATTGCGTTCTGAACTAATTTTGCTTAGTATACTTTTCTCGGGTGAATAATATGCTTTAAGAAATTCCTTCGCACCTTCGACAACATTTTTATGATATTGATTCTTCTCATGAGTACTGAGATCACCATCTAAGAGTTTGGCAAACGAAGTCAGTGGTTTTGTCACTAGTTTTTGAAGAGGGACTTGTTTGTTTGATCCTCCCGTTGCTACAGGAACGAATATTGCACAATATTTACAGAAAATACCGTTTTTCTCTTTTGAAAATACAAGCCATGGAAAACTGTCTAAATGTGAATGATTTAAATAGCGGTTTTCTTCTTTTCCTTTTTCAATGTGAGTGGAAAAGGGCAGTTTGAATCCAACTTTAGGTTTCCAGGGTCTTTCCATTAGATCACATTTAATTTTATCATCAATTGAGAAAATTGAGTCAATATAGTTACCTATGTCATTTTTATCGGGCACACCATAGCTTTTTACATTAAGAACTCTAGAAACACTTACTCGTATATTTGATGATAAAGACTCCTCATGATCTTTAGTAGAAACATATATAGATGTAGCAGATGTATTTGAATACGGATATGCGTGCCTCATGTTCATTGGATTGTACTATTCCTATTGCTTCTTTATCTTTAATTTTATGTTTCTTTAGAAACACATCTAAGGTTGATTGAAATCGTTTCATTTCAAAACAATCTTCAGAGATCTATATTAAATATTTAGATAAAACTAATATTAATAAAAATTAAAACTTTTGCGAAAAACTTGCTGAAGAGCCAAATTCTTGCATCTTAAAATTAACATTTAAATAAAAACAAATTATTACTTGTCGCGAAAACTGAAATTGAAAGTATGGTAGATTCGTGAAAGTATGAAAAATTGGGATTCAAACGAAGCTCGTTTAAAAATTCAATATATCCAATATACATAATTGTATTAAAAAAATGTGGCTGTTACTGAGGGCGTTAACTGCCCGGAAACCGTCTCATACGTAACCTCTTATTATAATTGTTATTATTTTGGCTTTGTATTCTGTGCTTTGTTTTGTCATTTTTAGCATTATTGGAACCTTCTACTTCATTATTTCAACTCTTTTCTTCATCTAAAACGTTTTTTAACTGAACCTTTTTCTATAACATCATCCTACAAAGACAAACCAACAATCCTTAGATTAGCATTCGAAAGTCACTAAAATACGGTAACTGAGCATTAGAAAAATTTACTGTGATTTAGTAAGTCAATTACTTCATCAACGACTAAAAATGATAAACTGCATCTGAGAGAGCTAATTCGTGTGAAAAGAATTAATTAGCATTCCGTCACTAAAAGACCGACTACACAAACTCCAAAGAAAGCATTAATGCTACAAATAATAATATTCGTGCAGTAAAATTACCTAATGACATGCGGGCTTTGATTATGGTATCTAGGAAAAATCGAACTAAGTAAATGAGATGTAAAAAAAGTTTCATCTAGATTTGCACGTAATTTAGTAGATACAGATAGTTTAGATACTTGCATAGCCATAGCCGACCAAGAAGTGATAACTATACCTAAATTTCTAAGTTATGTTGTTCCCCAACATATGAAAATCTGGTCCTTTTTAAAAAAAATAACAGACAAAGAAATAGTCCGTACCTCTTTCGTGAAAAAATAGACTTCACTACAATTTTTGTATTAAATAAAAGACCGTTAAGTGTTGGCTAGAAATCAGCATTCATAGATATAGATCTAGACATCATCAATAGCCCAAAAAAGAGCACTGCAGAACTCTTCGAGCTAAAGGTAGCAGGGCAGTAACAGCACCATACTTTTTGACACTATTATGAAAACAATTGAAAAGAAAGTCTGAGGAATGAATTTCATTAATATTTTTACATGGGATACGTTTGATCTACACTGTCAAAGCACATGGAGAAATCTATATTGAATATCAATGGGGAATGCCAGCAGTCTGATTCACAGCTATAGCTTGGTCACAAATCAAATTACTCGTCAATTGGAAACGGAAATCACATGTGGCTTAAAACGATAGAAAATATTAACGAAAGCAACTGCCCAGTTAGTTCAGTGGTAGAAAGGGTCCCCCGGCAAGGGAATGACCGTATGAAGAGACTGCTTTTTTGTTTTTAGTATTTAATTGAATACTTGAAATAAATCTAATAACTGTCATTCAATCTAATAAAAATTATAAAACTTAATTACAGAAATTGGAAAACACATTCGTCAAGTCGCCAGAGGCGAGTTAAGTGGCTTCTATCTTGTGTCCAATCCTAAATTGAAAAAATAGCAAAGTGGTGATATTATAATCTATAGTAATCCATCGGAAAGTACATTGTTAAATTGAGTTTGTTATTTCTGACTGATTTTTGGTAAGCAAGGTGTTCATTTCATTGAGGTGTTGCAAGCTGTACATAACCTACAATAATTTGTTAGTGCGATAAGGACCCAAGACTAGGTAAATTATCTCACCTTTCTATTCATTTGCTGCAATTAAGGTAAAAGAAGATCAGGGTGGAGAAAGTCCATTCCCGCAGTTAATATTCCCACAATGGAGGGTATCCATCCTGCAACTATCTCCTCTATTGCCAGCAGGACGCCTCGCAAAGTGTCCATAGATGTTAACTTTAAAAAAATAAGAAATAAAAACAAAAATGTCAAAGGACACTCTACACGTACTAGGCAAGTGTCAGAAATGTCTGCAATCACTCTGGGCTCCCACTGCGGTAAGCCTGATCAGTCAATTAACAACACAAACCTTGACCTTGAAGATGAGATGTTAAATCAGGTTCCTCCGGACCGATTGTGCTTGCTGACCAATACACCTGATAATTGTAACTCTCAAAATAGCTACTGCAGATCAGACCATGAAATCAATATCGAATTTAGTGCACCTACCGCAAGCATCAATAAGTACCTCGCTCTCAAACTTTTCCGAAACTGGCAATATGCAGACTACAACTCTGAAGTCAGCATCAGTAATGTCAAACTTAAACTCATTTCAAAAGGGGAAGCACCGCTCATCTGAATTTAATTGAGGAATTAACAATCCCAACTCTTCCATCAATGAGGTAATTCGGTATTCGAAGTCAGATAAGGGGTCTTGATTCAGCGAGAAAATCGGCCCACAGAGCCCCAGTCTCACAAGCTTAGTGATATTTATATAGGCCTTTTGCTTAAAAGATATTCGTGTACGAAGTTCTCTGAAGTATACCAAAATTCTTTCAATGCTGTAAAAGTTTTTCCCCTCGGAAATACTGCCAACAAGGCAGCGGCCATAGACCTATTCAGGCATAAGCTCAAATGTTACATTCTAGTCTTATACATTAGAGAGCAGGTCATAATTCGAGGCGTCCCCAAAGACATCTCTGACGAAGTGTTATTGCAAAACATTGAGCCTCCCAACAGGATAGTTCACGTACTACGCTTCACAATGAAAACTGATGGTCCAAACCGCGAACCTACTACTGTTGTCAAACTTACATTCGTTCGCATACACAAAAGGGAGGTCATTAAATGGGTGCATCAATAAAATTGTAAACTTGATTGCAGAGAACAAAGCAAAAAATCAGATATCCGTGATACGATCAGTGGATATTGCACATGCGTATAAATCTGTCTCCCTGAACAAACTCCATACAACAATGCTAGAAATTAACATCCCAAGTAAATTCATAAACTGGATCCGGAGCTTTTTATCGCGCAGGTTGTTACATCTGAATTCTGCGAAGCTAGAAGTCAATTATGGAATCCGTCTAGGTAGTGTTCTTAGCCCCACAATTTTAACTGTCTAGACCAATATTCGCCATTCAGTGTCTACCAATGATGTTGAAATGGTACAGTTTTCTCATCATTTTCCTCTGATACCGTCAGCTAGATCCCTTGATGACCCGTCTGTCAGACTCACTAGTCAACTTTGCGGAGAATGCCTCCTCACTAAACCTGCACATAAACCCAGACAAACTGGCAATGGTCCCTCTAACTGCAAGATTAGCACAGGAATACGCATCAAATTCAAATTCAAATTCAAATTTATTCATAATTAACTCTATACAATTAAGACATGAAAAATAGTCTTATAAGTATGCATAGGTTGAGAAAAAAAGACTAACTACTAAATGTACTTAAAGTAAGATTAAATATAACGCTATAAGATATGATTGAAACGAAAAAGAACAACTAGTAGCATATAATTCTACACGCTAGATACATACAACCAGTTACTTACTTACATAATATTAGTACCAGGAAATGAAATAAAACTAAACTATAGGCCTGAATTCATATATATCTAGCTAATTCCATAGTAAATTTATCTCTGCTGCGTGCTCGCCTGAGCGCAGGCGGAAGATGATTCCACAGCCTGGTAGCCTGGACAAGGAACTGACGCTCTGATATCAAGCAAGTATATCGTGGACTAATTAGCGTAGAAGTTCGGTTAGAACGAGAAAAATTAAAAATGTTATACAGATAGTCCGGTTTTCTATATTTAAGGATATTGAATAAAAAGATTAATATTCTTTGTTGAAGATAGGACACTAAAGGACATCCAATAACGGAAATAACATGTGCACTGACATGATCAAATCTTCGAATTCCGTAAATGTAACGAACAGCTGAGTTGAAGGCAGTATTGAGCTTGCGCATTGAAGTTGAGTCCATCTTTCCAGCAAAAATTTCGCAACCATACATAATAATAGGAATAATGAGCGTACGAACAAGCATATGTCTAGTGGATAGAGGAGTGTAGGCCGACGATATAGAAAGCATACGTAGGGTGCCATAGATCTTAGCAGAGATGCTGTTCACTTGATTATTCCAAGTTTACGTTTTGTGAAATATAATACCGAGATTTCTAACATTATCGCAGTACATGATAGGGCATCCATTGAGTAAAATTGATGGAAAACAAGAAGTGTCTATGGCATGTTTGTATATAATAATCGAATTACTTTTACTGGGATTAAGGACTAGGTTATTTTGCTTAGACCAATTCAAGATTCCCAAGAGGTCCTCATTAAGTTTATCGACACCATCATCAATCAACCCCAAAGGCATGGAGACATAAAGTTGCAAATCGTCAGCATAGAGTAGAAATTTAGAGTATCTTATCATATTCGGCAGGTCATTTATGAAAACGGAGAAAAGCAGCGGTCCCAAAATAGAACCTTGAGGTACACCACTATTCGTTAACAAGAATTCTGAGGATCAATTATTGCTTTCGACCAATTGCATTCTGTTACAGAGATAAGATGACACAAGTTTGCACGCAGAGAGTGAAAAATTGAAGTTGTTGCCCAACTTATTAATTAAAAGCCTGTGATTGACTTTATCAAAAGCCTTAGAAAAGTCCAGCAGCACAAGTGCAATAACCTTTTCTTCATCAATTGCCAGCCGTATGTCTTTAGTAACTTTCAAGAGAGCGGTCGTGCAACTATATCGAGATCTAAAGCCAGATTGATAAGGATTCAAGAAATTATTGCTTTCCAGATATGCACTAATTTGCTTGTACAAGATTTTATCAAATACTTTGGATAGGAAAGATAAAATAGATATATGTAGGTCTATATTCAGGAATAGCCGTCTTCGTTCGTTTTCTTATAGGAATTATTTTTGCTCTCTTCCAGATGCGGGGGTATGACGAGGTTAATAAGATAGTATTGATGACGTGGGTCAGGGGGTGAATAATACAAGGGAGAAGAAGTTTAATAAATTTCGGATGAATGCCATCAAGACCAACGGCATTGGATTTAATAGAGAAAATAGCTTCAATAACATCATCCATTTCAGCTCTAATTAATGAAAAACCATCAGAAAAGGTGATATTTGCAAAAAGGCTGTCTATACTGCATGCAGAAGATGAATTAGTAGAAGAAGCTGCAAACTCGGCATTTAATACATTGGGATCTAAGTCCACAATATTACTATTCTTCGATGCCGCAATTCCAGCATTCTTCAGGTTATTCCAAAGTTTCTTGGGTGGAAGCTTGACATCAAACTTTTTTCTATAATAGCTTGTGTTAGACTTTAAAATGGCAGATGTAACAAGATTTCGCAACCGGCGATATTCGTCTCTCTCGTGATTCAATACGATAACGCTTCCATCTTTTATATGCCCTATCACGTTTGTTCATCAATGCAATTATCTGAGGAGTGATCCAAGGGCAATTTTCGTTAAGAACACTGAAGGTTTTAAGTGGAACATGTCTATTAAAGAGAAAAGCCAGGTGTTCATTAACCAATGAAATTTGCAGTTCAACATCAGCCGTATTGTAAAGGCCACTCCAATCAACATGCATCGCCTCAGCAAACAACATGTCCAAATTAATGTTTTTGAAATCCCGATACATAAATTCTCGTCCAATATTATTACCAGGTTTAATGTTATAGATAAGTAAAATTAGGTCATGTTTGGAGAAAGCTGGCAATACCATTTGATTATAAAATAGCACAAAATCTGAGTGAGTTACAAGAAAAAGATCTAACAGCGTGGACGATGTTTCGGTGAAATGTGTAGGGGTAATCGAGTTCACAACAGATAAACTAAAACAGTTTACTAGGTCAAGTATGGTTCTAGCATTTGGGTTTGCATGCAACAAATTGCAATTGAAATCCCCGGAAATGATGATGTGGTTAAATTTTTGCGACAAAAGGGAGAATAATTCTTCTAAAGGACTCAAATTTGTGATTTGTGGGGGTGTGTAGATCACACCAACCACAACTTGTACAGAATCAACTATAAAATCAACAAAAATGTATTCGATTTGTGCCTCCGGGGGGGGGGACAGTGCAACTACTCGACCACGTAGGTTGTTTCTTAAGAAAATTGCGACACCACCACCCACTCTATCAATTCTATCATTCCTAAAAGAAGTATAACCATTCAAACAGCACATAGACTCAGGGATATGAGGTTTTAGCCATGTCTCAGACAGACCAATTAAATCTAAAGTTGAGTAACCAAAAGTATTCCTAAATTCATCAACTTTTTTTATCAAACTTTGTGCATTGAAATGACAGATACTCAAACCCTCATATCGTTCCGACAAAACTCTTAACATAATTCGCGAGTTGTCAAGGATACCAGATCTGAAATCGCTATAATAATCTGGATTCATTTAAATGTAATATTGTACCAAAAGAAGACGCAGCAGGATCAAGTAAATAAAATTACATAAAATTAAGAACTAGCCAATTCAAAAAGAAATTCGAAAATTCAGTTAGAATGAAGAACAGTAACAAAACGTGGTAGAGATAAAAAAACTCAAACAATAATTTACAAAAGAAGATAACATGAAATGCGCAAATGTCTAGATACTCAATGGTAAAACTACTATATGCCATTAAAATTAATAGAATTACTAAATATAAAATATAGCAAAAGAATATTTAACAAAATTCTACTACCAATATATGTAACGAATATAGTCTAAAGCAATTCATTTACGTTCTCCTCAGTCACTGCAAGTTTGTTGAGGGCATATTCGTTAGCAATATAGCAGGCTTCATCATTCAGTTTCTTACGGACGTAAACAAGACCCCGCACGGTACAGACAGCAGCCAAACGCCTCTGCTTGCGTAAACGTAAAGCGCTTCGGTACAGAACATAATTACGACTGGTCAAGCTCTCATGTATGTATGTATATCCGTGCGTTCGAATTCATTCCGATATCATTCAGTGTAAAACAATGGTCCCCTATTTTTTTCTTTCGCCCTAATGCTCCTAGGAAAGAATTTTTTTCATGTGGCGAGTGACACTTTAAAATTATTGAGGAATCATTACTACCGCTCCTAACTCTAGCACGAAATATGTTTGCAATTTTTGGTAAACTGATATCGTGTGCTGCACAAAATTTTGTAAGATAGCTTACAAGGTCTTCATCAGGCGCTGATGGAATTCCATTAATGACAATATCAGCTGATATGCGATCTCGCTCTAAACGGTCGAGTCTAGCTGTTATAGATCATACCATAAAAAACGTAATATAAAATCTATATTAAATTTACTGTGCATTTTTCCATTATATTTTTGCCAAATCAACGGAATCCAATTTACATTTTCGTTCAAGTTCATTCGTGTTCACATTTGACTAAAATAATTTCCGTTCCCGTGAGAATGAAGGCATAATATTAAATTCACCTTTTCCTGCGCGGCAGACGCGAAGTCAGCAATTTTATTAAAGTAAAAAGCGCACAAATGAGTAATTGAAAATGGGAAACATATTCACAGTTAGTCTGAAGTTTGGGATCAAAAGTAAATCGTCGCGCTCTTAAAATTCGTTCCTCGTATATACATAAGTCGCCAATGTAATTCCAAAATCTTTTATTAAATTGATTTCAATAAAGAATTAATGAATAGTTAAAGTTGGTGTTCTCATTTATATTATTTTTTTTTATTACTAATACAAATAGATTATTAAACCGTCGCAGTCGGTAGGATGTGTCAAGTGCAATCCACTTATGTTTTAACATTTAATGGCACATCCAATTAACTAACGTACATATGTATATCAGCAGAAGTGATATAAAGTGATATAGGATATTTCTAATATCAGCAGAAGTGATGTAAATCTTTCAATGTAAAATATCAGCAGAAGTGATATAATAAATTACCAATAACGATTTGAAATATCAATAGAAGTGATATAGTAAATCTTTCAATGTAAAATATCAGCAGAAGTAATATAACAAATTACCAGTAACGATTTGAAATATCAATAAAAGAAAATCTGTAATAAAGATTTCAAATATCAGCAGAAGTGATACTTATATATCTTTAAAGTGACGTTCAAACACACTTCCTAGATGTGTTGTATAATATTTCTGAAATCAACTAAATACTTATAAATTAAATTGCATCAGATCTATTAAATTTCATTAGAACTGATGTTTAAAAATTTCAATCAGCAAATGTGATGTGGTTTTATGATATAAATACAAACAATAAATTAACAAATCACTGGAGTAATACCAACGAAATTGATGGTAAACTTAAAGGGCCTAAGTAGAGAAGAAAATCAGCACAAGAATAAGAAAGGAAGACAACATCTATAGGATATCTAAATCGAAACTTGAGACGGTACATAATTGCATAATTGGAACAATTCCGACGTAATTTGCAGAATTTTGTTTAATGCAAAGAAGCCGACAATCAAAGTGTTATATTAAGGTATGTTAATATGAATGAAAATCCATCTACTAATTCAGAAGATATAGATAAACTAACAGAATTAATAAGTAGTATTCAATTAAGAAATTCAGCTATAGAAGGTTCTGATATTCCAATAAATTTTGATGTAACAGAAAATTTGAACCCAGTGGAAAATTTTAAAATAACAGAATATCCAGAATTAAAAGAAGGAAAAAATACAATTAATCCTTATTTTGTTATTACTCCAAACAGTGAAAGTGCAAAAGACTTTAATATCTCTGAAGTAACTATGACGACACCTTTGACTTTAAATATAGATCCCCTTAAATACCTCAATAAACTACCCGAGTTCTTCGGTGATTATAAAGATCTCCAAAATTTCACTAATCTTATCGACAAAATTCAGCCACAGTTACTACGCTACGATACGCTTAGCCAAACTATTCTTTCTGACGTTATAAAATCTAAACTAAAAGGCAGGGCAAGAGAAATTATAGAAATTAATAATCATGTAACATTCTGGTTAGAGATAAAAGAAATTTTAATAAATAATTTCGGTGACCGCTCTAGTCTAGAAGAATTATTTGACCAACTGAGAAGTGAATTTACAGCTGATAGGTTTCCAGCTGGCCTTATGTTTTTGATCGGGTTACTTAAAATGACGGATTTTTTGGGAAGGTTATTTTCAGGAAATACACCGATCGTTTTGTTGAAACGTATATAATTTATTAAACCATTGCTCGACGTTTCGGGTCCAAGTGCGGCCCTTCTTCAGGAGCTCTATATACATATAATAGTAATACATGAGTTCAAGTTTTTTTAAAAAATTCTAAATATAAATATTATAAATACCTTATGTCTGTCTACGGCGCGTATAAATATTTCTTAAAGATAATAATAAATAACACATAAGCAACATGGAAAATAAATTAAAGTAAACAAAGAAATATACATTATTAATAAATTAAAATACTCTTTAGAACAGAAAAGACAATTACTGGCTACGAAGACAAATATGTAACTGAGGGGTCGTTGAGAAAATGTTAAAAAATTGTATGACTAATACTATGGTTTTAGTTTGTTTAGTATGTATTTGTAGTCTTTATTTATTAATTCTGTGTCCTGCCTTAAGTTTATAACTTTGTTTTTGTTAAGATATATGTGGCATGCTTCTTTAAGTTCACGTTTTTTTCTATTATTTTCTATGTCGATTATTTTTGTATTATCGAAGGAAAATACGTGTCCTGTGTCTATTGCGTGGGATGCTAGTGCGGATCGTGGTGCTTGTTTATTAACATATGCTTTATGTTGTGATAGTCTGGTTGTAAGCTTTTTTGATGTTTGTCCAATGTATGCCGTGTTGCAGTTTTCACATTTGACCTTGTATACAACGCTGTTTTTTTCTTGTGTGGGTATCGGATCCTTGGTTTTTGTGTAATTGTTGTTTAGCTTAGTTATTGGCTTGAATGCTATTTTTATGTGATTATTCTCCTTTTTAATGATTTTCGCGATTTTTAGGGATAAAGGATATATGAACGGGATTGATGTGTAAATAGGATTGGTGTTATCTAGTCTTATTGTGTTGTTCGGGGTGTGTGTTAAATTGTTGAAAAGGTTGTTTCTTTGCGCTCTTTTTATTATTTTGTGGATTAAATGTAATGGATAGTTATTTTTTATTAATATATCTGTAACGATTGTGGCGTTTTTTTGTGTAAATTTGTTGTGACTGATTTTAAAGATTTTATTTGCGAGGGTTTGGGCTGTATTTATTTTAGTATTATGTGGGTGATTTGAATAATAATTTAAAATTCTATTAGAGCTACAAGGTTTGCAGTACCAGTCTGTTATAATGCTCTGATTTCTTGTTCTATGTAGTCGCATGTCAAGGAACGGGATGCTATTATTGATTTCTTTTTCCACTGTAAATTTGAATCGATGGTGTATATTATTGAAGGTATTGGTAAAGATAGCATCTTGGTCTTTGGGTATAGCGCAGATGATGTCGTCCACATATCTTCTTAGAAATGTTGGTACTATTTCGGATTTCTTTAAGGCTTCCTCAATTATATGATCTAACACCATTTCTGCTAAGATGCCTGAGAGCGGGTTACCCATCGCTAGACCGTATTTTTGTTTGTAGATCTTGTTATTGTAGGAGAAGTAATTACATTCCGATACACAAAAGATGACTAATTCTTTAAATAGATCTTTGTCTATTGGTGTCAAGGTTTCTATAGTTCATAGGTTTCTAGTTCATAGAACTAGCGCTAAAAACCATCGAAATGAAATGGTCAACTATAGAAACCTTGACACCAATAGACAAAGATCTATTTAAAGAATTAGTCATCTTTTGTGTATCGGAATGTAATTACTTCTCCTACAATAACAAGATCTACAAACAAAAATACGGTCTAGCGATGGGTAACCCGCTCTCAGGCATCTTAGCAGAAATGGTGTTAGATCATATAATTGAGGAAGCCTTAAAGAAATCCGAAATAGTACCAACATTTCTAAGAAGATATGTGGACGACATCATCTGCGCTATACCCAAAGACCAAGATGCTATCTTTACCAATACCTTCAATAATATACACCATCGATTCAAATTTACAGTGGAAAAAGAAATCAATAATAGCATCCCGTTCCTTGACATGCGACTACATAGAACAAGAAATCAGAGCATTATAACAGACTGGTACTGCAAACCTTGTAGCTCTAATAGAATTTTAAATTATTATTCAAATCACCCACATAATACTAAAATAAATACAGCCCAAACCCTCGCAAATAAAATCTTTAAAATCAGTCACAACAAATTTACACAAAAAAACGCCACAATCGTTACAGATATATTAATAAAAAATAACTATCCATTACATTTAATCCACAAAATAATAAAAAGAGCGCAAAGAAACAACCTTTTCAACAATTTAACACACACCCCGAACAACACAATAAGACTAGATAACACCAATCCTATTTACACATCAATCCCGTTCATATATCCTTTATCCCTAAAAATCGCGAAAATCATTAAAAACTAGAATAATCACATAAAAATAGCATTCAAGCCAATAACTAAGCTAAACAACAATTACACAAAAACCAAGGATCCGATACCCACACAAGAAAAAAACAGCGTTGTATACAAGGTCAAATGTGAAAACTGCAACACGGCATACATTGGACAAACATCAAAAAAGCTTACAACCAGACTATCACAACATAAAGCATATGTTAATAAACAAGCACCACGATCCGCACTAGCATCCCACGCAATAGACACAGGACACGTATTTTCCTTCGATAATACAAAAATAATCGACATAGAAAATAATAGAAAAAAACGTGAACTTAAAGAAGCATGCCACATATATCTTAACAAAAACAAAGTTATAAACTTAAGGCAGGACACAGAATTAATAAATAAAGACTACAAATACATACTAAACAAACTAAAACCATAGTATTAGTCATACAATTTTTTAACATTTTCTCAACGACCCCTCAGTTACATATTTGTCTTCGTAGCCAGTAATTGTCTTTTCTGTTCTAAAGAGTATTTTAATTTATTAATAATGTATATTTCTTTGTTTACTTTAATTTATTTTCCATGTTGCTTATGTGTTATTTATTATTATCTTTAAGAAATATTTATACGCGCCGTAGACAGACATAAGGTATTTATAATATTTATATTTAGAATTTTTTAAAAAAACTTGAACTCATGTATTACTATTATATGTATATAGAGCTCCTGAAGAAGGGCCGCACTTGGACCCGAAACGTCGAGCAATGGTTTAATAAATTATATACGTTTCAACAAAACGATCGGTGTATTTCCTGAAAATAACCTTCCCAAAAAATCCGTCAACTGAGAAGTATCTCTTTCAGAACAAACTGTGTTGATTTTTATAGCGAAATAAAAGTTGCATTGAGAAGGCTCAATGTAAAAACAAAGCTCACCCTAACAGGAGGAGACGACTTAAAGATCGTAGAGCAAACTATTACCAATAATAAGACCTCTGCCTTGACGATATTCAAAAATAAGCTCCCCGAACCAATGCGATCAATTCTGTATTGTAGAGATCCAGAAAGCCTAGAAACAGCAATGGACATATTACATGAATCTGGCTATGCATACTATAACGTTAGTTCGCCTAGAATAAATGACCCCAGTCTTAGAAGTAATAATAGGATTAATAATAGAAATAATTTCCGCAATAATAATAAGTCAAATAACTTTAACGGTAATAATCTTAGTGGAAATAACAATAGAAACAATGGTTATAATAACCCCAACAATGGCAGGAATTTTGCTAATGGAAACCAACATTTTTCGCAACCTCATAATTATAGAAATAATACATTCCAAAACCAACAATTTTTGCAATCTTCGAATTATAGAAATCACTCATACCAAAACCAACGTTTTCCACGTACCAATTCATCATTTAGACAATCAACCCCTCCTCATAATAATACAACCAATGATACTTCTTTTCAATATAGACCCCAACAGGTTCCAGATAACCCATTTAGAAATCCATCATTCGGAAATAGAAATAACCACGAAAACCAGCAATATCAACGGCTACCACCACCTGAACCGATGGATATAAATTCTAACGAAATGATAAAAACGCAACTACCCCAGAATTCTCAGCTCCAAAATTTTCATTTGATAGCCTCACCCACCAATTACCATATATCATAGTCGATAGTAACATAAGACCTCTTAAATTTATTATAGATTCCGGCGCTACACATTCAATTATAAACCCTGGACTCTGTAGCCCGAACTTATTAGAGACCCTTGAGGAAAATATTTTTATTAGAACAATAAGTCAAGAAGTTAAAATAACGCAGAGGGCAGTAATCCCCTTGTTCAAAGAATTAGGTGATTCAAAGAATAAAGTAGAATTATATGTATTTCCTTTTCATAAAAATTACCACGGTTTAATCGGAAATAATATTTTGATCCCACTAAAATCTAAAATTGATTTCGAAAATCAGACTCTAATTACTTAAGGTAACGAGACAAAATTGTACTTCTCACTCAAACAAGAAAGTTTCAACTACGAGTTGGAGAGAAATGGCAATTTCGAGTTAACCATTCCCGTACAACAAAGGGAAGGCCTAGCTTATCTGAAGGAGCAGAAGTCCACAGATGGCAATATAATAGTACGCGAGGGTATTTATAACGTAGAAGATTATAAAATAAACGGGAAAGTACAGGTAAAGAATGAAGGTAATAAGTATATCAATTTTAGCCCATTACAGACTCATGTAGTAAACGATCAGAATTTTAACGTTCTGCAAGAGGACATAAACAAACCCTCCTCAGAACAAATTCGAACCGATCACCTAAACTTAGAGGAAAAGCGAAATCTCTTGAAAGCAATTAGAAATTTTTCTAAGATATTCTATAGGGAAGACTCAAATCTGACCTTCACCAACGTTATTAAACATAGAATTCGTACGACAAACGATGTACCAATATATGTTAAGTCCTATAGGTATCCATATATCCACAAAGAGGAAGTGGAAAAACAAATGGAAGACATGCTGGAAAAGGGTATTATCCGACCCAGCAACTCGCCTTACTCTGCTCCAGTCTGGATAGTCCCGAAGAAGACGGACGCCAGCGGCAAATCTAAATGGCGAATCGTCATTGACTACCGCAAGTTAAATGACGTAACTATAGATGACAAACATCC
The DNA here is from genome assembly GCA_963930735.1 of Dioctria linearis. Lineage (NCBI taxonomy): Eukaryota > Metazoa > Arthropoda > Insecta > Diptera > Asilidae > Dioctria > Dioctria linearis. The sequence continues at coordinate 83,812,905 of OZ005741.1, read as the reverse complement.
TATCCCCAATATCGATGAGATATTAGGAAAACTAGGAACATGTCAATATTTTACAACGCTGGACCTTGCAAAGGGGTTCCATCAAATTGAAATTGATGAGAACGATATACACAACACAGCGTTTAGCGTGGAAAATGGACATTACGAATTTCTCCGTATGCCTTTTGGTCTTAAAACGGCGCCTGCCACTTTCCAGCGCCTTATGAATAATGTTCTCAAAGATTATATAAATAAAATCTGTCTGGTCTACTTAGACGACATCATTATTTACTCCTCTTCTTTAGAAGAACATCTAGACTTCTTAACTAAAATCTTCAAAAGACTTGAAGACGTAAATTTGAAGGTACAGCTAGATAAATCGGAATTTCTGAAAAGAGAAACCGAATTTTTAGGACACATCATTACACTCGAAGGCATAAAACCTAATCCGAAGAAAATCGAATGTGTCAAGAACTTCCCAATCCCAAAAACTCCAAAACAGATTAAGCAATTTCTTGGACTCACTGGATACTACAGAAAGTTCATCCAGGATTATTCAAAAATTGCCAAGCCCATTACTAAGTATTTGAAAAAGAATCAAAAGATTAATATAAATGATCCAGAATACATAAATAGTTTCGAAATTCTCAAAAGACTACTTTTTTCGGAACCAATATTAAAATATCCGGATTTCAGCAAATTATTTACATTAACAACAGATGCGAGTCAGTACGCAATAGGCGACGTACTCTCACAAGACGGGCATCCAATATGTTATGCTAGTCGTACTCTGAATGATCACGAACAAAACTATAGTACGATCGAAAAAGAATTGCTAGCTGTGGTATGGGCAACGAAATACTTTCGCCCTTACATTTTCGGAAGAAAGTTTCTGATCGAAACGGACCACAAGCCTTTAGAATGGCTATTCTCCATAAAAGAACCAAATTCAAAATTACTGCGTTGGCGATTGAAGTTATCGGAATATGACTTCGACATTAAATACAAGAAAGGCACTGAAAACAGTAACGCAGACGCCTTATCACGTATAGAGTTAAATCTTGCACAAGAAATGGATACTAATGAAATCCCGCTTAGTAAATCCCCGTTAAACGTATTCAAAACCCAAATCGCAATTTTTAAAAGTAATTCCGGTTCTCTGAGAATTAAAAATTTGAAAATCTTTAATAAATCCAGGAAGTCAATTTATACTAAATCATTAGACGATGATACTGCAACCACTATACTCAAATCGCATTGCAATCCCAAATCCCTGAATGCAATTTATGTGAACGATGTCGGATTTCTCCAAACACTAGAAAAAGCATTTCACACACACTTTTCGGGCAATCATCAATTCAAATTAATAAAATGTGATAGAGTTTTAGAAGATATTACGGATGAAGAGAACTTAGCTAAATTAATAGAAGAAGAACATCTAAAGAATAACCACAGAGGCATCATAGAAGTATGTAAAGAATTACAGTTAAAATATTTTCACCCAAAGATATCCACTCGAGTAGCCCAGTTCATTAATAACTGTGAAATTTGTAACATAGAGAAATACGAAAGAAAACCAATAAAACATAAATTTCAAATAACCGAAACTCCAAGTAGTCCAAACCAAATCATTCACATAGATGTTTTCTATACCTTAGAGAAAAATCTGTTCTTAACATTTATAGTTAAATTTAGCAAATTTGGTCAAGCTATTAAAATTCAAGCAAGATCTTGGGTAGAATTTAAGATATCAATCCTACAATACATATCCGCAGTAGGAAAGATCAGAAAAATCATAGTAGACAATGAACTAGGTTTTAAAGCTCTCCCCTTAAGAGAATTTTTACAAAAAGAAAACATTGATATACATTTCACTTCAAACAATAATCATACATCCAATTCAGATATCGAAAGGCTACATAACACAATCAACGAGCATTTGAGACTCTTAAGACACGACGAAAATAAAGATATTGACACCGTCGAAGAAAAAATTCTAAAAATTATATCCTTTTATAATAATACAATTCATTCCACTACGAATAAAAAACCGATAGATTTTAATAACGGGAAGATAAAGGATGACGAATATAATGATATCCGCGAGAGGATCTCGAAAATTAAAGAAAAAGTCATTAATAAATTAAATCGCGATAGGGAAGAAGTACAGGTAGATTCAGGCCCAAATTTCATTAAAGATATAAGAGGTGGGAAAATCATACCAAATTTAGAAAGGCAGATATAGAGAAAAAAGACGAAGATCATGTAATAGATAAAGGAACAGGGCTCAAATATTATGTATCGTACGTAAAAAGGAAGAAAAAATTCCAAGATAATAATTCACCTACAATTCAAGCAAAAAAATGTAAACAAAAAAATAAACCTATAAAACCGACTTTTGTTTCAGGTCAAAATGATACAGACAATAATCCACACTGCTCTAATAATCCTCCCTCCAACACTTTCTCAAACAATTGAGGTCCAAAAACTTAATAGCAACAATGGGTACGTTACGATTAAGTTAGAAGATGAGAAAATTATTACAAGGTTCAAAAAGGTCTTACATATTATAAATATAACGGAATACGAAAATACCAGAGATTTGATTCGCGACAATATTATAACAATCAAAGACAAAGCCAATCTCATAGAACCCATGTACAGCACGCTCACCCATAACTTTAACTAACTAGACAGAAAAATTAAGAATTTAAAACCACATACTAGACAAACGAGAGGACTAATTAACATACTGGGAACAGGACTAAAATACATAACTGGTACAATGGATTACAAAGACGAACAGGAAATTAAAAGCAAACTAGACGCGTTATCAAAAAATAACAGAAACTTGATAGACGAAAGTAATAAACAAATTATAGTAAACAACGGAATTTCAGACCAGATAAGAAACCTAACGAAACAGATTAAGACTCAACAAAATACCATATCAAAATATCTAAACGACTTTAGTGAACAAAACGGGAACAGAATACTAAAAATAGAGGACGAAGTACAATACTGCATGTATTGTATTGCAGGTATACCAAATTAATTATGACATTACTTTACTGAAAAACCACATAGACGACATCGAAACAATTATGCTGACCAGTAAGTTAGGCTTACTTTCCAGAAACATTCTTACAGAAACAGAGTTGAATTTGGTTCCAGACCTAGAGAACTTCAAAGATATTAAAATCGTAATTGCATTCCACAAAGAACAAATTATTGTTATTATACTAATCCCAGAGTACAACGAAAACCCGTTGTCAAAAGTCCTTATAGAACCAATCCCTAACGACAAGAATGAATCCATATATTTGGATGAATATACAGGTTTAGTAGACCGATATAACACTGTTTATAGTATAAAAATAAAGGACAACTTAGAGAAAAATTTAATTAAAATAAAGGATAAATGTGTCCATAATATCATTAATTTTAACGAAGCTTACTGCCCTATGCAAAACTTTTCAAAAGAAGAAATAAAAGAAATTACTCCAGGGATAATTTTAACGAAAAATATTGCAAGAATGAATATAGACCAGAATTGTAATAATTTGAAATTAAATATTTACGGCAATAACCTAATTAAATATGAAAATTGTAAGGTAGAAATATATAACGTATCATATGATAATTTTTATACTAGGATAAAGGATAATATTATCTTACCACATTTTGTTACAAAAATAACAGAAAACAAAACTATAAGTTTAATCAGTCTTGAAGAAATCCATATAAATAATATTAACAATAATAGAAGGAAAATTAACGAAATAATAGACGAAAAATATGTAAACCGTTTATTAAACATACCTATAAAAATCATTATTGTAATAGTCATTTTAGTTATAGTTTTTGGCATCAAAATCATATTACCTAAAAATAAAGGTAAAATTGTAATAAATGCTTCGTCGGAGCCTCAGACTAACGGTGGGGGTGTTATAGATCATAACATAAAAAACGTAATATAAAATCTACATTAAATTTACTGTGCATTTTTCCATTATATTTTTGCCAAATTAACAGAATCCAATTTACATTTTCGTTCAAGTTCATTCGTGTTCACATTTGACAAAAATAATTTCCGTTCCCGTGAGAACGAAGGCATAATATTAAATTCACCTTTTTCTGCGCGGCAGACGCGAAGTCAGCAATTTTATTAAAGTAAAAAGCGCACAAATGAGTAATTGAAAATGGGAAACATATTCACAGTTAGTCTGAAGTTTGGGATCAAAAGTAAATCGTCGCGCTCTTAAAATTCGTTCCTCGTATATACATAAGTCGCCAATGTAATTCCAAAATCTTTTATTAAATTGATTTCAATAAAGAATTAATGAATAGTTAAAGTTGGTGTTCTCATTTATATTATTTTTTTTTCTTAATAATAAAAATAGATTATTAAACTTCTAGCCTCGAGCAAGTCAACAGAGGTACGGATTCCCTGAAATTTTCCGTTTAATTTAGCTTCGAACGACATCATCATACTCTGCAGGTCACTAGTAATTTTTTTATGCAAGTCCTCCAGTTGGCACCGAAATTCTTCTCTCAGCAAAGCCACTGTAGAATTAAACTCACTTAGGAGTGTCCGCATGTCAGCTGTGTCTGGAATGTTGTTAGACGTCATTTCAGCAACAGCCACCGTTGGACTATCAAACTTAGGTGCAATTGTAGTGGGTGTTGTTGCTATCGTTATCCTACTCACTCCAGCAATACCCGGCTTAGAATTCATAGGCTTACTTTTCTTGCCTCCTCGCGTCTCAACACCAGCAGCAGAAGTGGAGTTACCCGACATACCAAGCTTTATGCACTTTGCAATGTAATCAAAATATTAATTTCACGATTAATTGATTATTAGATATAATTTAATTTGATTTTTGCACTGTGAAAAACCCGGTAAGCAAAATGATGGAAAGGAAAACGATTACAGTAGAATAAAGAAGCACAGAAATCACGACTAAAACAAACAGCAGTCGACTATGAAAACGTGCGTTCAGCTAGACGTACACATCACATCAACCTTGGCGGCAAGAACATAACCGCTCAAAAAGAGCTGAAGTTCATTGGGGAAAAATTTTTCATGAAGGCTTACTCTCGACTCACAATATATGTTAATACGCTGAATATGCTCACCAGACAGAAGTGCCCCATGCACCCGAAGCTAGCACTGAAGACCGTCAGAACAGTCATTAGGCCGAAAGTCGAATTCTTAGCTACTACAATAGCTTGGCGTCCCAAGTGCATTGAAAGCAAGCTCAAAGCTTTCACTAATGCATTTCTTATATCGTGCCTAGGAGTGCCGCCGAGCACTCCAGTTCAAATTCTATATTGCCAACGAACTTCCTCCAATTTATAGAAATAAATTGATGCTAGCAAAGGAATTTGCCAAAGTACTAAGTGCTGACTCTTCCCACATCAAGGCAGTCATACCTTTAAATAGTCGCATAATCAGTAATGCAATCATTGCAAAACAATTCAAACCGTTTTTGTTAAAATGGGCACATGCCCTATCACTCCAATTGACTGTGAAATGGTCGACAGAGCTGTCAAAAGCTAAGCAACTATCACAGATGAAGAGCTCAAATAGAAATATTTGCTAACAATAGATCACTTTAATACCAATGGCTGGAGTATTTATGCGACTGATGCGTCCTACTCCTTTCCACACACCGGCATCAGTGCTGTAAGTTACTCCTTTCTCTCCTTTATCACAAAAAAGTACGATGTTCACCGATCCTCCACTTCTGGAGAACTATTGCCAATTCATCTGGCCACGGAAAAACTGACTCATGAAGATATAAGAAAACAGCTAATCATGACAGACTCCAAAGCGGCTTGTCTAGCCTTAAGAACTTCTGACCCGTCGTACCACTCCCCCATGATCCATAAAGCTTCTAGCTCAACCACTCACGTATAATCCACATCATTTGGCTACCAGGACATAAATGACTAGAACTGAATGAATTTGCAGACATCAAAGCAAAACAAGCTCTCTTGTCTGACCATGTATCTGAGACCAAAATCTCCCTTGATGATGCTGTGGTAGACATTAGACTATCAGTCTCTGATGAGTGGACTAAGGAGTTCACCTTCACTTCTATCACCAAAGGTTCTAATTTTGCTAAATACTTCCCACGACCGCTGAAACCTCCCTGGCTAGAATGGAACTTCTCCCCAAAGGAATGCAGATTCTTAAATCGTCTTTATGCGGGTCACAGCTATGACGCCAAGCTCTTCCAGACAATTGGCAAGTTAGACATGGTAAACTGTATAGATTGCAACACTCCAAACACTATTGAGCACAGCATAATTGTGTGCCCTCGCTTCCATTCCCTAAGAATAAATTTCAAACTGATCCGTTAAGGTGAAAGCCCAATGAACGCGGCAGGCGTCGCGTCGCTTATGCGGCAGACGCGTGTAGGATTTGAGCAAGACACAATGAACGCGTCGCTTCATTTTGACAGTTCGTACTCTGAAGATATGTTTATAAAAAGAAATAGGGATAGAAAAGTTTGAGTTGTTAAGTAAAAGGGATTTAATGGATATTTTAGAGTTATTAGATGTGGCAGTTTTTGCGTTTGCAGCTTACGAAGCATATAAACAGTTTAAAAAACAGAAGGAAAAGGCAGACGGCGATTTTGGGTTAGGGAATTGTATGCCGATCGAAGGATAAATGGATTCTTTGAACGACCGTTCCATCATTTAAAGCAAAGGGATACAGAACACTTTTATATAGCCACTAGAATGATGCCTGCATTCGAGGTGTTGGCAAATCTTCTAAAAGACCGATTGACCAAAACAAGCATAAGAACACCCATATCATCTGAATGCCGGCTCTTCTTGACTCTTGTGTAAGATTTTATTTTATACAAATAAATAATTTTTGACTTAAAATATATCTACTTAGTTATCTTTCGCAAGGTGGTAGTAAACAATATTTGTCTATGACATTCAAAATGAGTTTAACCACTGTGAGAAGAATTGTTTTGTGGTGATATATGGGAAGAGATCTGTAACATATTCTTGTCAACACCAAACACCAAGCAGAGGATTTCGAGAATATTTGGAATCTGCCAGGTTGCGTTGGTGCTATTGACGGAAAGCACGTCAACATGACTTGTCCTCCGAATTCAGGCTCACAGTTTCACAACTATAAAGGAACATACAGCATTGTCTTGCTGGCAGTTTGCGATGCCAACTACACTTTCACTGCTGTTGATATAGGGGCATATGGAAGCCAGAGTGATGGTGGTGTTCTGAATTTTTCTCACTTGGGGCAAGCACTTCTTGCAGGAAAATTACAACTGCCGAACGAAACGCAACTGAGGAACTCAAATTTGACATTTGCTCATTACTCCAACATCTCCAACGATGCTGCTTTTCCGCTGCGGCCATATTTGATGAGACCCTATCCTGAAAGACTCCTTAGTGAAGTAAAGGAAAATTTTAACCAGCGCTTGTCACGTGTTCGTGAGCAATTGAAAACGCGTTTGGATTTTAACAGCAAAGTGGAGAATCCTCAGGAATACACTTAATATGTCGTCAGAATCAGCAGAAAAAATAGTGAAGGCAGGTGTTGTTCTGCACAATTTCTGTAAAATGACAGATTCAACTTATTGTCCCCCAGAGTATGCAGATAGATTTGGGCGCGATGTAATTATTGAAAGCCTTTGGAGACAAGAAACTCGTCCGCGTTCAAAATGTCCCTCATTTTGAAAGCGCTTCTCCACAATATCTTCCAGCTTTCCCAAGAAAGATGAAAAGCGCTCTTCTCCATCATCTGCTTTCCTTTTCCTCCTAGACATTCCCGATGTGGAGGGAGTTCTATTGGGAAATTTTATAGGCGATTGGGGAGATTGTCCAAATGGCGATGCAAATTGCTCCAATTCAGCCGATGAATCTTGCATCATACACTCCAGATCTCGAAGGTCATCCTCGCCGGGCAACCCGATCGGTGGCTCGGAATTAATATTAACGCTGGTTGATGTCCTGCAATGAAAAATTTAACTTTTTATAATTGATCAAAAATATTCGTATGAGAGCTTTCATGGCAATCACACTTCGAAGTTGGTAGCCTTATATATTAGTAGGTATACTTACTTTCGGGGTGCTATATGATCTTTCAGAAAAAGCAAAGAGTCATAAAACTTCCACTGTATATCTATGTCCAGTGCACTTCCAGAAGGCGTATACAATTTCGACCTTTCCTTCACGAATCGGTCACGTAAACTTTTACATCTATTTTTACAGTTTTCGACTGAAAATATTTTAATATTTGTAAACATGATATTGCACTCAAATAAACCTGTATTGTTTTGTTACCTGATTCATTGGCTGCATTACTAATGCAGTACCATGCTTCAGCCTTTTTTTCCGCGTTTCTAGAGCTGTTTAAAGATTTATTAAATATAACTCCATGCTCCAAGCATCAGATGACATCGCGATTGCTGGCCGAGGAAAATGTAGCTTACTATAATGCTATGATGCTGAGTATTTTGTTCTCTCCTTTGTGCTACGATTTTCTTACAAGCGGCATATACGATACGGGGTCTGAGTACTTCATTCGTGTTTGGGCACTGGCTGTGGATGGTGTAATTATTTTATTACACAATAGGTCTGTTCGCGTACTCAGTTTTGGGACAATGCATTGCAATGAATTTGCATGAACTTACCCAATTTCCGTTCCCGTACTTTCTCGTGCGCACAAAATTACACGAGTTTTGCATACGTCACAGCTTCCCCTCTTGCATGAATTTACCCGAAGTTTTTAGTTACTGCAATCAATTGTTGCAAGGAAAATTGACAGCTGTCATAAGAAAGTGGAATTTGTAACTTCAAAAATTCAAATTATGCAAAGTGTTTAAAACAATAAAAATAAAAATAAAAATAAATAATAATAAATAATAAAAACTATCAAATTTTGCAAAAAGTGTTTAAAACAATAAAAATTAAAATATATAATAATAAATAATAAAAACTATTAAATTTTGCAAAAAGTGTTTAGAACAATAAAAATTAAAATAAATAATAATAAAAACAATGTCGGATGAAGGACTGACTATTCAGTGTTCTCCCGGGACTTTTGCCAGGGTGCAACAAGGTAAATAAAACCACAGAACTGAGATTGTTTTATTCAAGTTCTTGTTGATTTTTCAGATCCAAATTTACTTGCTGAACTTGTTAGCCAGGTTCAATCGGGTCAGGCGCCTGCTGACCAGGAAACTGCACTCAGTTCGGCTGAAGTGTTAAATGGTATCATTGAGGGAGAAAACGAAGGTAAATAAATGTAATTTGTGTCCTAATTTATATTTTTTTTAAGTTGTCAATTCTGACTTCATTTAGAACAATGTGCGGATGTATCTATTTGGGTCGATGCTGCCGTGAAGCTGTTGCTGTCTATGGTTGGAGACCTTCGTCCAAAAGTGGGGAAAAGTCTCACATTAAAAAATAAGGCCAAGATGTGGAAAGAGATTAAAAAAAAATGAGCGCGGAAGGCTACAGCTTCACGGCAATGCAGATCAAGAATAAATATAGGGGTCTCGAAAGAAGTTTCAAGAAGGCAAAATGCCACAACAGCAAGACTGGCAGAAATAGGGAGTCGTGTCGTTATGAGAAGTAATTATAATTTTTTTTTTATTTAATTATGAGTAATTAATTTTAAACAGGGAGTTATCGGAGCTTCTCAATGATAGACCATCAGTCTTTCCGAAATGCTTAGTTGGTACGTCGCGTAATGAAGTACTAAGTCATGACTCCCAAGTTATTCCGGAAACTTTGGAACCAATAGGTCCGGACAATGACTATTCGGAACTGCAGGCGTCATGCTCAAGTACGTATAGCTATTATAACACACATTAACTTTATTTTCGTTTACAAATATGTGTTTATTTTGCTTATACTTATTACTTTTACTTACAGCAGATCTCACGAACAAGGAGAATAACATCTCCCAGGCTGGCTCATTTAACTCTTCCAAGAAAAAGACCCAACATGAAGAGATCATCGAGGAGTTGAGGCTCATCCGGCAAGAGCGGAAGGATCAAACTGGCAACATTTTAAAAGCTCTGGACGAAGCCAGCAGGAGAACAGAAGCAATAATGGAAGAGAGGAATAGCATTTTGCGGGATGTATTGAATAGCTTAACTAAATAAATGAAATAAATTAAATAGAAAATATATTAGAGCACGTATAATTTATATTTTGATTCACAACAATTTTAGTGTTCCCCTTGGAACTGCCACATTTGGAGGCACACTGAATCCCGTAATGCCTTGGCTGCAGGATTTGGAGCAAATTCAGCAAATTCAGCATGCACGAAATTATTTGCCTGGTCTACTCCCGCTTGAACTGGTTCTTCACTGAAATCTAAATCCGATTCGCTTGCTAAATTGTGAAGAACACAGCAAGCGCGTACATAGTGACACAGCTTTTGCATACCTTTCAGCTTAAAGTAGTAGAGTTGTCGAAATGTTTGCTTCAGCATACCAAATGCATGCTCGATCACTACTCGACTGGAACTAAGATTTCGATTATATGAGCTTTGTGCTGCAGTAAGATGTCCGTTATCTTTATATGGTGCCAACAGGTTTTTTTTAATGGATTCGCAGAGTCTCCCAAGTTCCAGTTATCTAGTCAAATAATAAAGAAAAAGATGGAGAAATAAGAATTTTAAGAACTTTTATTTTTAATGATTCTAAATCAAATTTATAAATACAAGAAGAAAAAACAACCGCCTCGTCTGGGATTTGAAACCGGGACCTTCCGCTTGCCGGGCGACTGCTCTTACCACTGAGCTAACGAGACAGATGATTTTTTCTCTTGCATTTATCAAATTTGTAACTAGCCTACTAAGCCACGTTTTGCTTTCAGCTGGCATTAACCAGTAACGATGAAAGCGCACAAATAAATTGTAAATTCAATTTTATTTATTTTTCCCGCGGACGGGAATCGAAACTACACTTGTTAGAATCGGTCAATGATGGAGAAATAAGAATTTTAAGAACTTTTATTTTTAATGATTCTAAATCAAATTTATAAATACAAGAAAAAAAAAAAAAGCGGAAGGTCCCGGTTTCAAATCCCGGACGAGGCGGTTGTTTTTTCTTCTTGTATTTATAAATTTGATTTAGAATCATTAAAAATAAAAGTTCTTAAAATTCTTATTTCTCCATCATTGACCGATTCTAACAAGTGTAGGTTCGATTCCCGTCCGCGGGAAAAATCAATAAAATTGAATTTACAATATATTTGTGCGCTTTCATCGTTACTGGTTAATGCCAGCTGAAAGCAAAACATGGTTTAGTAGGCTAGTTACAAATTTGATAAATGCAAGAGGGAAAATCATCTGTCTCGTTAGCTCAGTGGTAAGAGCAGTCGCCCGGCAAGCGGAAGGTCCCGGTTTCAAATCCCGGACGAGGCGGTTGTTTTTTTTTTTTTTTTTTCTTCTTGTATTTATAAATTTGATTTAGAATCATTAAAAATAAAAGTTCTTAAAATTCTTATTTCTCCATCATTGACCGATTCTAACAAGTGTAGGTTCGATTCCCGTCCGCGGGAAAAATAAATAATAAAGAAAAAGGTTTTCCATGTTTTATTTGATATATTAATTGGATATAGTACCTTTGCACAGACTTTCTAATTTTGGGTATATGAATGAGTTTTGAAGTACTCTGCTGTCATGTGCAGATCCTGGATACCCGACGAAAATGTCTATAAATTGTCGGTTCTCATCGCATATACCCTGGAGGATAATGCTAGTTAGCCCCTTTCGGTCAATGTAATCGTCCTTCCCTTCGCTTGGTGGATCTATCACAATGTGAGTCCCGTCGATAGCACCTACAGACACACAGGATTAATATGATAATTCGAAATATGAAACAAGTTTGTTACTTACCAATAATTTTCGGGAATCCAGATTTATTTTTAAAATATTCCTCTGTTACACTCATTTTTGAGCTATTAGGCCATTTAATAACCTCTTCCGAGAGATCGCTTAGAAATGTCGTGACACGGACAATAATGCGATTGACTGCGGAGACACATCAAAGCGATCTGATATGTCTCTAAAAGAACAGGCTTCATGGCCAGTATACCATAAGAATAGTAACATGTGTTTTCTTCCAGACAGCCTCTTATCAGCACGAAGATGAATATAAGGTTGACTTTTTTCAAATCGGCTTGCCAACTTTTAAAAATTTCCGGATTGCCTCGAAAGTGCCTTATAAACTCTTCATTTGTGTAAGATTCGACGACTTCATCACAATAATTTTGTATGCTGTTCCTCTTCCGCTTTGTTGGAAGTGCCAATCTCAACAACATCTCAGCCTCATCATCATCATCCCTTACATAACTAACTATTTTAGTTAAATTTTCTTTTTCTGACTCTTCTTCCTCAGTAGTTAATAGAGTCACTAACAGTTTGCGCTTTTTATCCATGGCAATGTTCCTTTTTTCTATCTTTCAATATTTTAATTTCAATTTAACTAAAACTCAAACAAAACTCAATTCTTAAATTCAATTTTTTTCAAAATAACTAAACTCAATTATCAAATTCTATTTATTTCCACAATATTTTTCACTTCTTAATTGCAATAGAAAATTAAAACAATTAAATATTCAAATGACATTTCACTCTTCTTCTTGTTTTTCACGAAGTTGCATGAAAAGCGTTCCCGTACTTTTTCATGCAATTTACATTATTCCCCCACCACATGAGTAAGTTTTTACCCAGAAAGTTTTTGCACGAGAAGTACGCGAACAGACCTATTATTTCACTTGCCTGAGCCTGATCGTGCGAGTTTTTCTCCATCTCTCATTTTCTGTTTTCTGTATTTTTGCTAGCAAAAACAACCACGTCAGCTCGCCCGCACCAGCCCTAGTGCTTGAAAAATTTTAGGAGTGAAGAATTTACTCTTGTTGCATATTCTGTATGGCTTTATGTTTCTTTGATTGTACGCAGTACAGAGCACACAATATTCTCTTTCCTCTCTATATGTAGTATATATATATGTATATACTCAGCGTATAAAATCACGTCACAGGACATGTGTCAAAATTATATTGAGAATACCTTGTATTCTCTGTACCGTGGGTAAGTCAGAGTGGGGTATGTAAGAATAGAATAGAAAACTCGTTTATTTACAACCTCGGCCACAGAGCCACGCCCCAGTGCGGTGCGTATCACGATGTTACATAGATTTACATTAACCGATTATTTTAATTATATTGAATACAAAACAAATGGTGTGTGATGTGTATAGGCGATTGCATACAGTATGTGGATAACATATGTATATATATATATATATATATATATTTACATATTATGGTAGCTTTGCGATGTTAACGTATATCTTCCTATATGCTTTATCCTATACCGACATATATGTTCTCGTTCATTCCTTGGATTCTTATTCTATATACTACTCTTAATTGTTTATGTTCTGTTTTGCTATTATATGTTTGTATCTACTATGTAACTCGCTATGATGTGCCCAGCGCTCAGCTGTTTATGTTTATCTTCTGACACAACTGCAAAATTTTATTCTATATAGTATCGTTCAATACCACTTATTTCGTATTCAAAATAAATAAGAGTCTAAATAATTGTAACATTGTAATACCAAACGCTCTACAATGTGGCTATTCGGTGGTAAATAAATGAATTTTATATTCTATTCTATTGTAAAAGAGACATTATTTTATGCATTGAGTAGCGAAATGGTAATATATGTAATGTTGTAATGTCCAGCGTTGTACGTATCTTTAAGCAGGGCCTTATAAACAAATGCTTTTTAGTTGAATTTTATTTGATATTTCAGAAGTTAAACACCCACAAACTCAAAGCCGAATCTCGATATGGAATCGTTTCAAAAAATATGTAAAATTTTCACCCATCTGATATGGCTCATTAAGTACACAATGAATGTATCCTCTTCATTCACTTTCACCTTTAATCGTTAGTTTTTAATTATTCTTAACTTAATTAAAATCATAATTAAAATCCTTCAAACAATTCAAGATAACTTTCGGCAAATCTGAAAATGACAACACAATTGACAATCAAATGCCTTAATTTCTTAATGAGACTGTGAATCGCTATGCCCGCTTCTCATATACCCACAATTTTTTTCTTGTCTTAATGACAGGAAACACCTGGGCAAAAAACATAGTCATATTGTACTCCACAACCTATAAATTGTGATTCCAATATAAAAATTGTAAAATAACGTTTAAGCGCAAATTATGCTCAATTCAATTAACATTTATGTAGTAAATCCCAATATCTATAAAAACTCATTTTATTTTGGAAGATAAAATATAAATGAGCCGGATCGATACCAATGTGATGTGCACGATTGAACTACCTTAACCTCTGTAATTTCTAGAGAAACATTTTTATTTTATTCATATGTATATTAAATTCGCCGATGCTTTTATAAAAGCAAAAGGCACTTATTTACACAGCCGAATAGTTAATCACTTTGTGAATATACGCATATTTCCGACTATAGCAATAAATAAAATATTTAAATTCGAAAAAAAATTGTTGTACTCAAATTGGGTTTGTCTTAAGTGTAGTTGTCCGTGTTATACTGCACGGTACACAATAAATTAAAAATTTCCCCGTCTGCATGGTACTATGGTTCATTCCTGTGTTCGGTTTCATTTAACCTGGAAGAAGAGGTTCACTTTACTTCTTTGCGTTTTCCAGTAAGTCAAGTCAAGTGAAGTGAGTGTTATGCTATTCTTCTCTTTGGATTGTCAATATTTCCCCCGATGTTCTCTTAATTATTCTTGTCCTCTTTGGTCCTCGGAGCTTATCTTTATCCATCAGTTCGATTGCGTAGCATCGTTAGTCTAGCAGAATCACACTTGCCAGTTTTTCAGATAATTACTCCGATCATTTCTTATCCCGTGAAATTTGAATCTATATTTTGGAACATTTAATTCGAAATTTTGACCTAAACTATATGTGGAATCAAACTTTCTTCATCAATGAAAATAGAGAAAGCTAGTGAGAAAATGGGAAAGGGCGTTGCCAATTTCATATGGCACAACCGTACAAATCTGTGACCTGCACGTGCACGATTGCATTTACTTGCACATTATGTCAGTACCAGTCGAATTTTAGAGCAGTAAAGATAAACACGCTTACTTTGTTTTCATGTCAAAATAGAAATTGTACGTTGCCACAAATTCGTAGTGTTCAATAATTTCCACTGCAGTTTTTCTGTAAATTACGTTTAATTTGGTGTTTTACATTATGTTAAAAATAGATGGAAATTCATAAATAGCCTCAAATTCATCGCTTCGCTATCCTTTTGATTTCTTATACTCTGGGGGCCATCTCTTCCGTATAATTGGGAGAGATGGCCAAGATATTTGCGGTACAGGTGAGCAACTTTCAATTATGTAATTTTTTTCTTTTAGTAAAAATGCCTATCCACTATAAGTGTAAAGCAACATCAGGTAGGGGCTCGTGGACTACAGAGGATTTAACTAGTGCTATGCTGGCTGTAAGAAATGGCTCTTTGATTAGTGCTGCAGCTAGGAAATTTGGAATCCCTAGAAAAACATTAGAAAGAAGACTTAAGAAAAATGATTCTTCTAAAGGACGTATGGGTCCTGAGTCTACTTTGGGAGAACAAAACGAATTAACTCTTGCAAATCATTTGAAAAGAATGCAAAGCTCCGCATTTCCTATGAGTATTGATGATGTGAACAGATTCAATAAGGAAAAGCAGAGAGCGGGATAAGACTGGTTTAATTCATTTCCACACATGCAGATCTATCCCACATAAAAGTAGAAGGTGTCTCTATTGCACGAAGTCAAGGAATGAATAGAGTAGAGGTTGAAAACTATTTCCAACTTCTTCAGAAAACTCTTGAAGAAAATAATTTGGGGAATAAACCAGGCTCTATTTATAATACCGCTGAGACTGGCCTACGACTGAACAATAAAACGGGTGTTGTAGTTGTGGAAAAAGGTTCCAAAAATGTATCCATGACTACGTGCTCAGAAAAACTAGAAACAATATCGTGCATCAGCTGCTGCAATGCAGAAGGCACATTTCTCCCACCAGCTTGCATTTTCAAGGGGAAATATAAAATGGAAGAATACCAAGATGGTATGCCGCACGGTTGCGTTATTTTTATGTCACAAAAGTCGGCTTATGTCAACACAACAATTTTTAGCGAATGGTTGAGAGATCATTTTATTCCTAAAAAGCCTGCGGGTAAGGTGCTATTGATCTTGGATGGGCATGCATCGCACTCTAGCTCTGTGGAATTACTTGAAATGGCTCGGGATAATGATGTTGTCTTGCTGTGTCTTAATAGCCACACGACTCACTACCTACAACCACTCGATAGAGCAGTGTACAAATCTTTGAAGTCATATTTCTATAGTGCTTGTCAACAGTGGCTTCGTGCTAACGCCGGAAGAAAATTAACCAGACTTCAATTCGGTCAAATGCTCACGCAAAGTTGGGGAAATCATGCACGGTATTTAATGCTGTATCAGGATTTAAAGCAACTGCAACTTTCCCGTTTAACCCTGATGCGATTCCCGACCATGCGTTTTTAGTTTCGGATGCAATTGTGGAAAGCTCACAAACTTCCACACCAGCAGATGCCAATCCAGGAAATCTCCTAGAACAGATTTCTCCGATTCCTACACTCGCTGATAAAATTAAAAGGAGTTCAAAGAATCTTGGAATTGTTTTAACATCATCCGAGAATATTAACGAACTGCGAGAGAAAGGACCCTTAAAAAAACAAAGTGTTACCGAAGAAGCAAGCCCAAAAGGAAAAGCTACCAAAAAATCATGCAAGAAAGCAAGGAAAGTCAGTTCGAGTTCGGAGTCGGATATTGACGTGGTTCCTGAAGGCGATGGCAACGATTTTGATGAGAATGAATGTGTTGGTTGTCTAGAAAGTTATTTTGCGGCGAAACGAAAAGAAGATTGGATACGTTGTATTAAGTGTTTACGTTGGCTACACGAGCAGTGCATGAATTTTCCTAATATGTGCATGCAATGTAATAACGCTGAATAAGTAGTTCTTTTTTGAATGTTATACCTACTGTACTTTCTTAATTGTTTTTTTTTACCAGAATAAAAGTGTTTTTTCTATGTTGAAATAAAAATTTAAATATAAACAGATGGAATTTGCGTAGTTTTATGCAGCCATTTGATCATAATATATAATAAAAAAATGTATTTTAGAAAAAAAATTTAGTGGCCATCTCATGTACAGCCTCGTCGGAAATCAAAAGATATCACATATTCAGGGTTACCGTATTTTAGTTCTGTAACCAATTAGTTTATACAAATTTTAATGCAGGTTTGAATTGTTTTGTTTTTCGCGTTCTGTAAGTATATTCAATAATTTCCCAAGGTGGCCATCTTACCCGGACTTACCTTACAGGTAGGCTACTTTTAAACCATATATGTTTAGATTGTCATTCCCTCTGTAACACCTAGAAATAATGATGCTAGAGCAAATTGGATTGAGCATCCACGCATAATATTAATAGTTATTTTGTTTTATGCATGTCCGTCCGTTCTTCTGAGTGCACGATAGCTCGCGCGTTTATTTAGAGAGCTGAAATTTTGCACACTGGCTTTAAAAAAAAAACTAACATTCGTAAAAGAGCCAAATCCGATAACTCCTTCATTGGGTTGTCAACAAAAATTTCGTGTTTCACTATATATTTGGACACTGCCTGAGAACGCATTAACGTGTTTTCATGAAAAAAGTAAATACAATTTTAAAAACGGGCTAAATCAGGCAACCCCTTCTTTACGTTTATTTTTATGTAAACTGTGAAACGATCAATCCTAGATGTTTTTATTGTACTGAAAAGTTCTTTAAAACAGTCGCGTAACTAGCTTTTGTGAGCTCCAATGCAAAAAATGGGAACTTTTTGCCTATGGAAACGAACGTAGATGGTAAAGCGTTCGACGAGAAGTCTGCAAATTGGCAGTAGACACCTGAAAGCTGAGTGGATTTTATTATAAATAAATTATAATTTATTCTAATATCAAGAGCCGGGGTAGTGCCTCGACGACAAGTATAAAAAAAACAGCGCTACCGTTGCCACACTTTTACCTGCCTGGATATGGCAGTTCTCAGACTTTGCTCTTTCTTCAAACCGGTCTTGGAGGAACAGGTTGAGTGAAAAACTGACTGTGGAGGACCAGTTATCAATTTTTAGAACATATGTATATAAGTAAGATCATATTCCAAGTAAAAAATGATATAGTTTAAATAGCGTATGCAAAAATTTAGGACAATGTTTTTCTTTGCTTTTTTTTAACTACTATGAGGGTCCTCCTCGAAAAAAGTTTCGAAATAAAAGAATGGATTGTGACTGGGTGGGACCCCCTTGAATCAGGTGGAATTGATATAGGTACGCCACTGCTCTATATATATGAAATTCTATAAAATTGGTTATAATCATTTTTACTGTCCGACGAACAGTTCTAGAAATATATGTAAAAAACCATATCAACAACCAAACTTACACAGAGAAGTGACTACAAGAAATTAAATTTGGGCATTCGTCTAGGGTATCATAAGAATTCGTCTTAGACGAGTTCTAAAATAAAATTAATCAATATCCACAAGAAACAAAGAAATAACCGCACGGAGCTTGATTTTCATATCAATACTCAATGCACCTACCTACTCTACCTACACAGAAAACGAAATAAATGCAGAAAAGGGTCACGAAATATCGTTTAATATTCATCAAAATAACAGTAGTGAATGAAGGTCGGATTGCCCTATTATTTCCTATTATTTATATTCATTATTTATTCAAGTATTGACTTAATCATGAGATAAGTCCGATTGACGTGTTATGAATGGGGTACCAGTAACGATGTATGTTTTTTAAGTGAAATTAAATAGATAATAAGAAAAAGGGCCGACTAAGAGGCTGCCTTAAATGTTAAATAGAATTTAAAAAAAACAAGGGAAGTATAAGGTACATAAAGTAGTAATGCAAACAAGATAAATATAAAGAGAAAATAGAAATAGAAATTATGCAATAAATAAGTTGTATGTCTTTTGAATTCTAAATAACGGTGACTTTCGTTACATGATGTATATGTAGTGACTGTCGTTAGGGTAGAACACCGTTTTGACTTTTACCCATAACTTAAGGAAGAACATCTTTGGAAAGGTCTGTGAAAAAGAAACACTTTTCATTGCAGATTGATTGGGTGAAAAGTGAAAAAAATATAGGCATTGACTAAAATGCTAAATGCTGTTAAGTTTGGCCAAAGCTGTCTAGGTTGGCCAGTTGACGAAAAATGTGCTGAACTGATTGAAAATGACTTGAAAAAATTAATTGAATGAAATAAAAAGGAGAATCTCTTACAATTTTTTTTTTGTTTTCATGTGCATTTCCGGCAATTTCGTTATATTGACGCACTGCAAATGCACTTTTCTCTTACATTGTCCTAAGAGGGCTTTTGCTGCACTTTTTTTGGCAGGCATCTTCCTTCAGCTGATGTGTAATTGGCGGACTTCGTTGGGTTGGCACTGGACGTGTTTAGGGCGTCTTCCAAGCACACAATTAGAGTGGGCCAACCCGGGGTGCTATGGGGAAATTTATGAATTTTCAAAAGTTGACGTGTGGCTACGCGAATACTAAAAAACATCTCACCAAGTTTTACCGCCCCCCCCCCAAATTTGCCGCCTTAAACCGTAAACCGGGCCTACTCGGCCTATAATAAAATCCGCCCCTGGCACTAGTGGTCAAAACAAAATAAAATCGCAGAAGGCCGACCTAGACGACAGGCCAACCCTGACGATATTCCCCTACATATGTATTTTATAAATGGTAAAATGTGCGTATAGAAGCTATTTGCTTATTTTCAGCTAGAGCAGAAATAATGGTATCAGTAACCCCCCGTCTACACCGGCCATAAAAATTGCTTACCATATTTTATGGTAAAACCCATCTTGGAAAAAAAAATTTGGTGTGGGCAAATTATGTTATGACATTTCATTTTTGGTTGGCCGATGACGTTAACAAGACCGAAAAAGACTGCGATCAGAAGATTGATTGCATTAAAGAATGTGGATCTCGCCGCGTTAGAAGAGATTAAAAAATTAAGAAAACGAGTATGCACCTTTATAGTTCCACAACCACTCATTTAGTCAGTAAAAATTAATTAATTTAATTAGTTCCACCGTGCACACCGTAAAAATAAATTACTAAATTTGTAATAACGAGTAAAAACTGGTGATTTTATTCTTGGCAGTATTGGTTGGTACATAAAGTTTTTGTAATTAATAAAGGACTACTTTCCGCGGAGCCTTTTTAACTTGATGGCGAAGCGAAGACAAGTGGAAAAGCATGACAGTTTCTGTAAGAGATAATATTAGCTCTATTTACGTACACATTTTCACCCAAAATCACCTGAAACCTATACACGCACTCAGAAAATCGGAGAAAATATGCAGATGTCACACTTCATCTTGTATAAAGTTTTACTTCGAATCCACCCAAGGGAAATCTCGCAGTATCTTGTGTAACAACTGTCACACAAGATTAAATTAATAATTGAGAATTGTCAAAGTTTCAAGGTGATGAATGAAAAATGGATAAAGCGGCAGAATTTAAGATTGATGTGGACTGTTCGCTCAGGTCATATCAAAATTTGGGTAAGTAAGTACTGATTATAAATGCTATGCCAAAGGAAATCTGATTTTCGGTGATCGTTGGCACCAAATTATGGCATCAAATTAAGGCTCCAGTAGACAAGTTTTTTTTTTGCTTTAAATGAATAAAACAAACTATTACTTATAAAAATATTATGAGATAATGCGTACCGTGTAGAAGCAACACATGCGATATTTCTCCCCTTTTTCAGGTCAAATTTACATCTATTTGACTTAAATTAGGGCAGCGACTAATTATGATTAAGTTGAGATTTTACGTCCGATTATGGTAAGTGGAGAATGATACGAGATCGTGTCGACATAAATATGAGAATAATTGGAGGATATTTACCTACAGATCGAGGACATATTTCCTTGATTTGTTAAAATGAACGTAAATTCCATATCGAATTTACGTAAACTTTCCTTAATCTCGACCTATTTTCTATAGGGCGCGTATTAGATCTATCGACCTTAAAGTTAGATTGACTCAAAATGTTTCCTTATGACTTTCCAGTAAGGCAAGGCAAACTAACAAAAATATCCGCCTTGAAGGGCAAAAATCTCTGTTTAGGTAATTTTGAGTGCAAAAGCGGCCTTAAGTTTTTCCTATAAAGAAATTTCGACTAAAAATAGGGCATTTCGCCCTAAATTATAAAAATTTTAAAATTATGGAAATTTGACAATTGACAGAATTGAATTGATTTTCCAACAAAACAAAAGACGTGTGTTAAGTATGGTAAGGATATGTCGATATTACTGTATCCTGTATTTCATTTGCATCTTATGTATAGTAAATCATGTCATTAGCATCATAATTTTGATACAAGATAGTGGCATTTGTTACAAAGCAGGTGAATGCAAACTCCGTTGAATATGTGTATATTCCGCAAGCTTGGGAATCAAATAATCATGTGTATTGGCAAAAATCAAGTGTAGGATCTTTGAGAAAGCATAGTATTCCAGGGCCTGATGTTATCGGCACACAAATGTGTCGTAAAAAGGTGCAACATGTACATATGTCGCTTTTTTGGTAAAATTAGAAGCCATATTAAATTTTTTTAATTCCAAATTTCTCACAATAAAACTGCAAGACATATGTGGAAATATTCCAATGATGAAATTAACTTCTTCTTTCAATATTTTTTCAAGCAGAATAATGTAATTTCAACTATGAGGGAATTCGCTAAACGTGCCCTGAATTTGGGAATAGATTCAACTACAAAGTCCGTAAATATCCTTACATTTGACTTGAAAGTTAGGTAAAATTTAAGCAAAAAGTAAAATAATTTGCCTCAGATTTTGGAAATTTTGCCTTTTTATTTCCCTATTTTTCCTCATATTAAAAACGAATTATGACGTAATTTTGTCCTAATGCATAATTACAAAGTGTGTGATAATTAGTTTGAATAATATGTATATCCTTCCTAATTTACCTCAAAACAGAGTGGCCTTTAATATTAAATTCTGAAGTTTAGTAACATTATTTTAACCAAAATAGGTCGATCGGCACTCAATGATAGGAAATTCAAGGTCAAATATTTTTTTTTGGAAGGCAATACATCCACTCTAATAAAATCGATGTTGTTTCAATTGATAAAGCCGCATAACGTCGCTTGAATATTGGTTTGCCCCATCTGCCAAATTTGATATTTTGAGTAAGTACGGTTTTTGAGATTATTACCGAAATGGAATTAAATGCTTTAATCAGCTTTCTTTTAACCCTGGAATGCTACCCGTGAGTAAATTTTACTCACTTTCTGCTTGAAGGCTGCACTGCTCTTTAAAACATATGACCACAGCGTCCCCAGTTCTTAAGTGCTTTGCCTGAAGCGTGATTGTTAGTTTAAGGGAGGGAGAGCCTTCCCAGCAGGTCAGCCCTCTCATTCCTCATGCTCCTCATTGGCCGGTAACCCAAAATTGTAGTATAAAATCTATTAAAAACAAAAAAAATTTACAAGGTGTACAATATATGATTCTTTCATTCTAATTATCCTTACTTTATTAATTGAAATTTCTTTATATAAATTTTAAATTATTCTTGCGGGAATGCTATTCTTTCATTTTTCTGTTATTGTATTCCGCTAAAATATTTCAGCTCTTTTGTTTATCATTTATTGGTTTGTGAGTAATATTTACTCAGGGTTACCAATAAGCGAATTTTGAAACGGGTTAGTATTCCAGGGTTAAGTTATATAATCGTACGTCCACATAGAAAAGTGACCTAACTCAAAATTTGTCGTTTTTTGAGTTAATTACACCATGAGAATCGCAAGCTTTCATTTTATCGTTTTGCGAAATCGGCATATTTCTATCTCTTTTTTTTGCCACTAGATAGCGATAGTGTCACTTTTCTATTTACTTAAGAACAAAGATAATTCTTCATAGAACAGGGTCATATGCGGGTTCGTACGAACAGGTTGTCCGTTGGCGCTGCAGTTTGTTAGAATAAAGTGACCCTTTTTAAGTTGTGACGATCTTCGTTAACAACGTAAGTATGCTTTCGATAATTTAACAGAATTATTTTGAGTTGTGCCACTTTTCCACAAAATTCAAAGTACGAAATTTAATTTTTAAAAATTTTATATTGAGTTGTGCCACTTTTCCACAAAATTCAAAGTACGAAATTTAATTTTTAAAAATTTTATTTTGAGTTGTGCCACTTTTCCATAAGCTTCCACAATACTTTCCTAGTTTTTCAATGACTTGACTCATGATACAAACCATTTTGAAAAAAACTAAACCGCCAGTTGAAACAATTACAATGGCAAAATATGAAAAACAGAAGGATATGGAGTATAGAGTTGATGTAAATCTTAATTAAGAAAAAGGGGAATCTAATAATACTTTAATGAAAGCTGTGGAATTAAATAAAGAATTTCGAATAAAAGGTAGGTCTAGTGAAATAATAATAATAATGTTAATGAGAAAATTAATATAGTAATAGAAGGTGAATTCGAGAAATGAAGGTAAGAAGGTGGGAGAAGGGATTGGAAAGAATAGTTTTCTGGAAAAAAAAGAGGAAATATAACAAATGAAGAACTGGTTAACAAAAAGAGGAAAATCGACGAAAGGGATGATAAGAGTAGTTCTAAAGAAAACGCAGAGGTAGAAAATGCTACAGAAGGGGAAGTACGCATCAAGGAAAGTGATATAATATTATGGAATATCGAGGAGTGTGTTATGTGTTTATCCTTCCAGTGCTTCCAATTGAACGGGATGATCACTAGCCCTTCGTGGCTGAATATATAAAGAATGCCTATTCAGTTAATGATTTACTGTACTTTCGCTTTTCTTTTTTTCTTTTCTTTTTGAATTTCGTACAAGTACAATTATTTAACAATGATTAGCTTTAATTAATACACGAGTAAAGAAGACAAGAATTCTAATCAATGCACGCTAATTCGATCGTGTGTACTCAACAATTAACCTTTTCAACTTTTTTGCTTGACCAATGCTGCACAACTGAACTGCGAATCCTCCTCATTGCTTTTTTATTCATTCATATGTCGATATCGCAGTGCTAACACAACCTGACAACAATTCTTTTAGACATGGGTATATAATTACCTAGGATTGCTGAATATCGGTTAAAAGTAATTGGCGCTTCATTTATACATAGAAATGTCGAGGAAACGGCTTATGTACAAGCGAAGAGCATTCGCCTCAAGTGCAAAAGTGACTTTTGACGGGGTCAATAATGCGACAGCAATTATTGATTGTAAATTTAATGTAAGTCGCCAGCTTTTGCAATTTTCAATGATGAAGGAAGCAATTTATTGCGTTCATAGAGTATGGGTGAGGTCTTTACACCAAAAGCAATATTATTCATCTTTATGAAAGTAATGAGTGCATCCAGCGACTCATTACAAGTGTGAAATATATAAACAGATTGGGAAAGATGATTCACGAATTCGATTGCGAAAAATCAAGCGTCCTCGAAACTATAACGAGCACGGTTCAGACGATCCACTTATTGAAGACGATGATGATTATGTCAACCACAATCCATTATCATCATCGCCATCAACGCCATCTGATGAATCTTATACATCTGTTCATGAACAGATAAAAAACAATTATGAGTCTGATAATGAAAATAATATTAAAAAACAGAGTGGAAAAAGAACAGAAACAGTGCTCTTCGTAATTCTGGAAAAGCTTATGTGTCGATAGGAAAAAATAAAAAAGTATGAAAGAGCGGCAGATGCGTCCACATTTCGGAGAAAAATGTAGACTGAAGTGTTCCACAAAAATATGCGAAGGTCAGAGAAATGAGTTATTTACAAAATATTGGGTACTCAATAACATAGCAAGGCAACGCGACTTTATTTCTCAGAAAATGGTACAAGTAAAGCCATCTTAGCGGTATCAAAAGCCAGGAAGCAAACGAAGTTTAAACAATTAGTTTTCCTTCGAAATTGATGGCAACAAAATTAGAGTTTGCAAAGAATTTTTTAAAGCAACATTAGATATTAATGATCGATCACTTAGAAGAGAAAGCAGAGATGGTATTTGTTAATGAAGATTTGAGAGGCAAACATAAAAACCATAGGATACTGGAACCTGCACTAAAAGAAATTGTTCGTGTTCACATTGATTCCATCCCACGAATTGAGAGCCACTACCTCTGCCAACATACTACAAATGAATTTATTGATGGAGGAAAAAGTTTTGCACAATTGTACAGGGATTACAAAAAAAATGTGAAGAAGCACAAATTGCAACGTTATCCTTATCATTTATTCAATCATGAATTCAACATATCATTTTACGTACCAAAGAAGTATCAATGTTAACTTTGCGCGTCATATACCAATGCTGAAGAACATGAAAAATAAGTCTTGAAAGAGAAGTATGATAAGCATAAAAAAGAAAAAACCTTACGTTGAATGGAAAAAGCCAGAGACAAAGAAAACTCCAATGAAAATTATATTGTCGCTTGTTATGATCTGCAAGCAGTGTTACCTTCGCCTAGAGCACACTTATCTGAATTTTATTATGTCTAAATTAAATAGCTTTAATTTTAAAATTTCCCAGCTTAAAAATTATGATGTTCAATGTTACTTTTGGCATGAAAGTGAAGGCAATAGAGGTGCTTCAGAAATTGATACTTGCGTTTACAAACACTTGCTACAATTATCAGAAGATCCAACAAAGAATGATCTTGAAGTAGTCTCTTATTCTGATAATTGCTCTGGGCAAAAAAAAATTACCATTGCTATGTATATGCATGTATTGGCGTCTTTCAATATTAAATCTATAACACGCAAATACCTAATTACTGGACATACTCAAAACGAGGGCGACCAGGTTCACTCCGTCATAGAAGAAGAGATAAAAAGATCGTTAAAATCTGGTCCTATTTATCTGCCATATCAGTATGTTTCGATAATACGGGCGGCAAAAAAAGAGGAAATTCCCACAAGGTTGTGGAAATGTCACACGAAGATTTCATAGATTTTAAGGATGTTTGCCAATACTAATGGTAATAATTTCTCATTGACAACTGAAAACCTACAAATGAAATTTGGTATGACATTACATAATAATTTTTCCTTTATTTATTTATTTTATGCTGCTTTATTTTTTAGGAGAAATCAAGGTCAGATTAATAAAACTTCATACGAGCAAAAGGAATTTAAACAAATAGTCACGTCAGGCAGTCAAAAAAGAAAATCTAAGCAGCGCAAATTAATGTATGAATTTAAATCAGCATATCCAAAAAAACTAAGGTGTCGGATCGTAGAAAGTCTGATATAATGTATCTCATTAATGCTCACCCTTCCGCGTATAAAGATTTTTCTCTTTCAACATTTAGTGCTTAATTTATTTTGAATTCCAACATTATTCTTACTATTAAATTGAAAGAAATAATTTTTGTTCTTTTTTCCATTGTTTGCAGTTCTACTTTATAACATGTATTAATACAACACCGTTCATAACAAAGTTTTCTCTTGAATGAGTGAAATTAAGAATTATATAACTATGCATTCTGTAAACATTATTTGGTTCCCTTGTACCCACAACTAGTAAAAATAAGAAAAGCGACACAACTTAAGAGCATCCGGAATTAATCTGGTCAACTGCGGTACCAAAAATTTAACAATTCTTTTATCTAAATCTTCAGAAGTAAATTTACTAACCAATTTAAAAGTTCAGACTATTTTTAACAAACAATTACTACGTTAAGTTAAGCTAGATTTAATTATATAGTGTTTGGTTTTTTCGCTCTCTTGAAAAATTGCATTTTTTGAGTTAGGTCACTTTTCTATACATATCGCACGTATCGAGATAAATCATGTCATGTTTGCCCCGTATCATATTTAGGCACAAAAATTAGTATTGGTTTACCCCAAATCAAATTTTTTTACACATGGGGCATAAAATACATGAAATACTTTAAAATATTTTTTTAAGTATTGTTATGATACCCGTGTGCAAATTTAAAACTATATTTAAAATAGATTTGCTCCATGTGGGAATGCTCTGACACGTACAGTAAATCATAATTAATTTTAATCTTGGTTTGCTCCATGCCGCTGCACCGTATTGCCTTAAATATAGAATTCTGAAATTCTAAAATTGAGTTCATGTGAAGAAGTCAAAGAGTAAACATCATGTCGTCACCTGTACCATGATTGTCCACAGCCATGCTAGGGTAAGTTTCCGCCACCCGTTATTAGTAATAATGTTTTTCTATAACATTGATGAAGTAAAAATTAAATTAACAAATTTAAAACTTATTTTAATATATTGAAGAATTTTGGGCGAAATACTCTCTGACTCAGAGTCAAGGCCTGGTCCATCTAAATTAAAATTGAGGTGAGCCTTTTAACGATTATTTGCAGTGTACCTTTTATACTCTAGATGAATTCATCATTTGTAATGCACAGAAGTAATGCTGGAGCAGCAAAATGGGTTGCACATCCACGAATAATATTAAAAGTTATTTTGATTTGTGCATGTCCGTCTGCTCGTCTGTTCGTTATTATGATAACTCGAAAACGGATTCACTTAGAGTGCTGAAATTTGCTAAATGGTGTTTTTATAGCAATAGTAAATAAAATTTAAAACATGGACTAAATCGGGCAAGCCCTTTATGGTGTTGCCATACAAAGATTTGGTTTTTTACTTACTTATATTTTTATTTAACTTTTATTTTTATCTAGAGTATAATATCATTGGTCTTAGACCAACTATAACTTTTTTTTAATAAAGAGCAACAAGAACTGTAATTATGAAATATCATTCTCTCTAACAGAAATAATGAAATTTACAACATAAATAGAGTAGAAACTAGCGATTCCTCAGGAACTGATTTTGGTTTGCGAATATAATACAATTGGCGAATTCATTTTTGTTAAACTAATGTTTATCGTACATGACAATGACTCTCTAAAAGATCCAGCATTCTCTGGTAATGGGAAAAGTTGTTCGGTGGCACATTTTCACAAATCTTGCGACAATAATGCAGTTAATGAAATTAATGATATACGAAGACTTCCGTAAAATTATTCTTTAAGTTTGCGCGAGATATACTATAAATAATCAGGTATACATTAGAATTTTATTCGGTCAGATCGAAATCATGTATACAACTATGTAGACAAAACAAAATTGAACAAAATGTCACAAAATATGAAAACAGATACTTTCTTCTTATTGACAGTATTGTGAATTTTTACTACCAAATTTTGTGGTGTTTTGTTTATTTTTTTGACTATATATATATATATATATGTTGTTTTGCACATCCGATTTCAATGTTATCAAATGGAATACCCCATTAGAACTGGATATTAAAGAACAATCCGAGTACCCCTAAATCTACAAGAAAAAAGAAAAAGCAATCGCAATTGTGGAAACAATATATTCGAAAAAAATTACGCGAATCTGGTCAAAAATATTTACTTATAAAGGAAAACGTTATTCGAGCGAGCACTGTATTACCACCATGTTAAACTAGCTGCTTTTATCCTTGCACCCAAAATTTCACACAAGCAGATCGGGAGAAAACACATCATATGATCTGGAATTTTACTGATATGAAAAAAGATATGTTCTATAGTAAATTTGAAAACCAGTCTACTGTAAAACGTCGCAGATAAAACAGTCGGAAAAAAAAATTATACGTCTAGTTATAATTTAGAAAAAAAAGTGAAATCTTCCAGGACTGTAGAAAATTTTTTATGAACACCTTGTGTATCGATAAAACAAGGATATATTATTATTTCAAAATCCTTCACGATAAAGTAACTGGCACACAAGATAAAAAGGTAAAAATACGAAAAGAGTTACCGATCTCAAACTTATCCAAAATGTTAACTACCATATAAATAGTTTTCCAGCAGTGGATTCCCATTACTGCAGAAGTACTACAAATAGAAAATATTTGGATCCTCTATTATCGGTCAATAAAATGTATGAGCTTTTCAAAGAACAGGGAACAACGAAAATTCTTTAAAAAAGGGAATTTTTAGAAACTACAAATTCAATCTGTCATTCTACAAACCCCCAAAGGATCAGTGTGATCAGTGCTCTGTATTTTCAAATAACAAACACCCTTCCGAAGAAGAGCTTATTAAATTCAATGTTAACAGAATTGAAATAAATATAATTAGAGGTGAGAGACAAAAAGATAAAAATAATATCGATGGAAAAACTGCAGTGGTTTGTTTTGGTTTGCAGTCAGCTTTTCGTTTACCGAAAGGATTTGCATTCAGCTTTTATTAAAAAATAAAATCAATACCTGTAATATGACGGCCACGGAATGCGTTGCTAATCACGCTAAAGTAGCATATTGTGCAGTTTGGGACTAACGCCGAAGTGGGAGATCAGGCAATGATTTGGCAAGCGCTATAATAGTCATATTAAAAATATTAGTACATGATTATCCTGCAACAAGGAGAATAATCCTTTGGGACGACTCGTGTTTTTTTTTTGCATGGTAATATTATCATTAAATTTTTAGTTCGAGTCATCCAATTCTGTTGTTTCGGACCGGTAAATGAGTAGAACCAAGACTTGAAACCTTGCCGCTCTAATCAACATGATTGTGTGATAAAACAAATAAGAAAATTTCCTTTTTTTGAGTTTCGTTTGTACCGGAAAGTCCCAAGAGGGCCTACTTAGACAAATATATACCCAGTAAAAAACTATATTAAGTGTGAATGAAGATGTGTATTTTTGTTTAAAAAAAAACTAAAAATTATTCAAGGCTAAATAAACACATTGAAGTAATAAATTTTTTTTTTAAATTTATTAGTAAATTGTTTTGCCCCATATCATACAAGCAATGTAGTATTTGAAATCTGAGTGCAAGTTAATGGAATTTTAACGGAAATTTTCTTCTATTGAAACAAAAATAATTCAAGAAATAAATAGACGGTAAATAACTGAGTCTTTATGCAAATGTAAACAAAAAATTATCGAACAGGTTTTTTTGTAATAAAGGTCTCAATTTTAACTACATTTATCTCAAAACTGCATTTTTGCATATGGGGCAAAACAGGGGTGGAAGCACGTAAGTTGTTTCAAAGCTTATGATTCACATTTTTTTTAATTTGGCAGCACGTAACTTGTTTCGGCCAAATCGACATGTGTTTCAAAAATGGGGGCAGCACTCAGCCTCTGTTCCAAGAGCATTTGACATTTGAAACAAAAAATGTGGGACGATTGTAAAAAAGCCATCGTTCAGCAATAAAGTACGAAATAATAAAGTGAAAATCAAATTTGTTTAAAATGTGAGTATTATTGGAAAATTTAAAGGAACAAATATTAATTAAAACAACTATTTCTCTGCAGCGATGGATAAGGAAAACAAAATTTAAGTGTTAATAATTCCCAATATGAGTTTTTCGTTAGATTTATGACAAATCACACGGACTTGGCAAAGGGTGCGTTAAAAACGTCTCGAGCACGCAAAACTAGTAACTCCCTATGGCAAAAATTAAATATATCATTCAATGAAAAAGGGCCTCCGGTAAAACAAGCACACGGGTGGCGAAAGGTAAAATTTGTAGCACAAAAATCAAACCCGACTTTATTCTATGTGCACTTCTAGACGTGGACTGATATTAATTATAAAATTAAAGCGAAGTTAAGGAATAATATTAAACATATTAAGAGCACTGGTGGAGGACCTTACGTAGAAAAAAAGACAAGTGCCTTAGAAGAGGCAATTATTGAGTGTGCTGGCTTAAAAGCTTCTGTGAATGGTATAAAAAGCGGAAAACGTTCGGCGTTAACGAAGACTAAATTAATGTTGGTCAGAATAGCAGCAACACTTGTGAGGACTTATTCAAAGAAGTACAAGAACAATCCGCCGAGGATTTTGAGGATAGTAAAAATCGAATTAATTGCAATGGAAATAAGAGCAAGAAAAATAAAACGGAAATGAAAACCAAAAGGTATGTAAAAGCAACAGAGGAAATAAGTGGGACTCTATCTAAAATATTGGAGAATCTAACAGAAAATCAAAAAATTTTAAATCGAAAATATGATCTGCAAGACAAAATTTATGGGTTGAAGAAACGGAAATATCATACAACTATCGAAAATAGCAAGGAAAAACTGATATTAAAAAATCTGTCAATGGAAATCAAACAAGAGGAAAACCACTTGAAAAAATGGAATTGGATGGAGTAACATATTGAAATGAAAATGTTGGTGTTATTTGTTTAGAAAACTGTTTTTCTTTTTTATTAGTTATTAGTAAAGTTTTTGTTTATTTTTGAAAAAATAAAGAATTATGAATTTTGACTCAACTTTCGCCTTATATCTTTATCCTCTTAATAAAGAATCTCTTATGGTATCTCTTATAATTTGTGTTCATCGTAAAAACTATTAGTACTAGAGTTATGATCTTCACAATCAGATGCTTGCCCTCTATTGGATATTGTCTGCATGTGTTATTATCAAAACTTACATTATAGTGAATGCGTAGGTTATGCAAAGCAACGCAAACATTAATAATCGATGTTACGAATTTCGGTTGAAATCGCAGTTTTCTATCTGGGCGCAGACATCTCCATTGTCCTTTTAAAATTCCAATTGTACATTCAATTTTACATCTAGCCTTAGCGTGTATATTATTGAAACGTAGTTCACGACTTCTTACGCCTGCATTCGTATAAGGTGCTAGTAGCCATGGCTGTAGTGCATAACCACTATCACCTGAAACATACTATAGTTAAAACTCATTTCTTATTTTCACAATTGCTATCTAAACTTCGAGTGCTTGTGTCAACCCCGTAACATTTTCTGTGGAAATATGTATTTTAGTTGCTTGAAGTCCAAACAGTTGAATCGTGAGCCGCTCCGCCATGAGATGCATTAACCGTAATAACTTCGTTAAGATGATTGCGAATCTAGCAAAGTAAGAACACTTTATCATAGAATTTAGTCATGTAAAAGTAAACCTACCAACATGTCATTTAAACTATGAAACCCCCTTCGACCAAAGAATATATGCTCGTTCTCCCTTGCCTTAAGGATGGGGATATGTGTGCCATCGACACATCCCAAGATTCCTTGAAGTTTAAGTTTGTCATAGAAATGTCTCTCACAGTCATCAAGTTTCGATTCTTCTAATTTAATCCAACGAGTACAAAATTCTTTTTCCAGCAATCGAATCGTTTTTCTAAATACTTTTGAAACAGTCCTTTGCACCATTGATATACTTTTGTTATTCCCAATGTTCGCTTCATATCCTCCGCTAGCAAGCAAATGTGAGGAAGTGCATAATAAGGATTGGTGGAATCGCTACTTGGCTCCTACACTCAGGAAACTTTACAGATTCTACAATCGATACTAGACATTCGTTTTTAATTCTGAAATTTTTGGAGAAACTAAAAAAAATGATTGTAATTTAAGGATATACCAGTGTTAGTATTCTTACTCCTTTTGGAGCAACTCTAAAGGATTGCTGTTATCCCTTAGCTTGCGACGTTTTATTCTAGCGAATCTGTTATCGTCTTCATCAAAATCATTTTCATTTTGTAAAAATATCATGTCGGAATAATTGAAGAATTGAACTTTTTTACGTTGACTGTGGTTTTGACATTTCTATGAAATTCAGTTGGAGAATTCTACGATAAACCAAACTAGTTTCATGCTACATGCTATCATATGTATTTTGAAATGACTTTGACCATTGTTGAATCAAAGTGGTTGAAACAACTTACGTGCTTCCAACCCAGTATTCAGGCGACGGTAAGTGATAATATTGCCTCTCCTTGTTGGAGAAATTACCTTAACTCACAATTCGGAAATATTGGAACAAGATCCAGATGACGAAACAAGACTCTGAATTGGAAAACAAGTATGAGTTGAAGTCTTACCATATCATATCCCAATCAGCCAATAATATAAAGGCTTTGAATCCTAACAAAGACGCACCGTCATCAATTACGTAAACTCATTTCCATTTTCATTCCCACAGTCAAAGTTAATTCGTATGTAGAAATCATTTTACTAAAATTCATTTCAGCAAATTCATAAAGTCAAGAACCTGCATACCTGTAGGGTGATTCTGTGTGTTTTGTCGATCTTGAATGTCAAAATAATCGACTAAATGAAATGAACATTTCTACTGATTTTTTCGTGTTTTTATTTAGCTCAGCAAGCCTTGCATGACGTAGAATGAACAGAAAATGACACTTCACATTACAAATTCAAAATATTATTTTGAATTTAAGCACTTGAATTGCTCTAATTAGGTGTAGAACTTCCATTTACCAGTGTAAAATTTTTGTCACAACCTCTGGGAGTAGTTGACTAATTTGTCGATTTTTTAGTCGTGTTTTTTGACGTTTCTTCATCGAAAATTCATTAAATTTCATTTGTGGTATATAATAGTGAAGACACAAAATGAACTGTGTTAAAAGAAAAAAATCGACAAAATATGTCAAAATTCACGACTAAATAGTCGACAAAGAGATCAGAATCACCCTCCTGGTCTCACGTGTACTATTACTACTTGCCGCGAGACCTTTTTTTTTGTCGACTTAAGACTTTTTAGTTTCCTTCACGAACGGTGCTGATAAAAATTAAATCTAAAAACTGCAGTTCGATTTCCAACTCGCCCGGTAAAGTTACCTCGTTTTCTGAAAATAAAGTAAAAGAAATTTCTAAGTAGAATTGTCGATCTAAAGTTTGTCATATTTTTTTATTCGATTGATAGAAGCTTGTAAAATAAATCTAAAGGTTTAAAAATTACGGAGTGCTTCCATCCAATAATTTTATTCTGATTTTCTTTATATATATTTTTTTCCGATTGCTAAAGATAGCAATCAAAACTTTGAAGATCCTACAAAATTATTGTTGTCTCTCAGCAGGGATGTTCAGCACAGAGTGGAGAAGACTATTACATTTAAGAGAAAGAGGCAAATGTTGATTCACATCCACAGGTGTCTTCTAGAAACGGTGTACTAATTTTCTCTAACCCATATTGAGATCAAGTATCGCTCTCTAGAAAGGCAACGCCATTAACCATAACAAAAAGGCTGCAACCTCATTGGTACAAAATATAAAAAGTATTTATGTCTATATTTACTCATAAGAAAACATCTAGATTACAATTTATTTTTACTTAATTGCTGCACCAGTTGGAAGAAAGACCGGTCATATTTCCGGAATATGTGATGGGAAGAAAGAGCACTGGTGACGATCTCTGTACGAAATAATTAATGGGTAGGAAAGCTTCCCCTGAACCATCCACCTATGGAGAGGCAATGCAACTGATATGATCTATATCTTCCCTGCAACAAATAAGAGCTTCTTCCTCAGGGCCATCAACGTCTCGTGATTTTTCAGAGACTGGTAATAGTGATAAGGTGAAATTCCTTTCAAACAGCAAATTAATTTAATATTCACAAATTATTAGCAAGAAAAACCAGTGTTCCTGCCAGAATAACAAAAAGCTTTAAGGGCGAAGTCTTGGAAGAGTTGGGACTGTTGAAGAAAAAAAGGCTGAGTATCATAGAGAGGTGCTGAAGCTATTTGCGAACAGAAACAAGCCTCTTGAAATAGCTAAAATAAGAGCAAGAGCACGCTGAGTCGACTAGAATATAGCAACCTGTAAAGTTAAACTTTTTCACCTTACTTATAATAATAAATTACATTTACACAGACAGGGAAGCTTTGTGTATATAAAAGAGGTCTGCAAAACGTGACTGTCATCAGTTGACCCTGGATAACAGACAAATATGTTTATAAGCTTTGCGTTTTCATCATATATCAACATAGTCATCCTTGCCGTTGCTTGCAGGGTCGATTATAATATGCGTCACATCCATTGAACCTTAAGATAATAAGAGTGATACTCAACATTGCAAAAGGAAATCTAATTAAGCTACCAATCATTCTCGCCTGTCTACTTTTATAAGGCCATACAAATCTTTCTTATAATTCTTGGAATCATTCCAAATGATACAACGAATCGAGCAGTTATATCTCTATAGGAGCAGGCAACCATAGAAATACTGCTATGTGTTTGTTAGCACTAAGTCGTTTATCTTCAGCTTCACGTTACTTACTAAACACATTATTTTCTAGGAACATTTCGGTCAGGTACTTAAACAAGCTCCTGCTAAGACGAAAAGGAGATTTCAACTGATCATCACTGTATTTCGGAGCAACTTCGTCTAAATAGTTCCTTATACACTTTGTTTTTCCACTTTCAAGATCGTCCTCAGTATCACTACTCGAAGAAGCAATTCCATATAAAACTCCCGCAATGATTTAATTTCTTGCTTTTATTGAAATTCATTTCAAGAATAAAACGGCAAATATTCCCATATTAAAATTTTGATATCTTGACAGTTTGTACTTGTTGCTTTCGCTTTGTGCCCAAGAACACAAGAAGTTGCATATATGTATACTCTCCAAATATTATAGTTTCCTCATTTAAACATTTTCACCCAAAAAAGCCCAAGGACGAGTTCACCCACGAAATACGTGAACAGACCCTATTATGACGTTACCAGGCCTTTAATCTCTAACTTCTTTCTTTCCGTCGAGTTGTGTTTGGTCCGTTCGTTGCCAGTTACTTGCTATATAAATTCATTGGCTGTGTTTTGTTACGAATTCATTGATTGTTCACTACAAGTACATTTTGCAGTAGAGAAGTGTCGGTCCAGAGCGAACGGGTTCATTCTAAACGGGCCCGTACAAGGAATGAACGGAACGGATCCATAATTAGTGGAACTGTCGATCACTTGTTCCTATGTTTAAACCAATTTATAGAAAAAACAAAACCTTACTGATATGAGCACATTACACTTCGTCTTTTTTTAATGCATATTTTAATATTTTTTAGGAGCTTGTTTAATTTTACTCGTACACTCCTTAGAACATATAAGAAGCGTAGGAATGCGGGTATCATATAAAATTTGTATAGGTATATGCGTGAGGCCATAATTATTTCTCTTCACTCAAAACGTAGTAACAAAGGGCGCAAAATACTGAGAAAAAGTAGAAGCATGAAAAAAAACAATAACAAGCGAGACCTTAAGTACACTCCTAGAATAAATTGACTGCTCTCTCATGAATTCTGCTAACTGTTTATACACGGAGAAAAATGAGCATGTCAAATTGAACGAAATCATTTTTCAAACCCATCGATTTCGAGTTCAAAACGGCGCGTTTGTTTTAATACTTAGTAAACGCTCATATTGAACGCAAGTATCCTGATTGCAAAAATATTCGCATCAACCAACTTTTTGTTCATTTCAACAATATAAACTGTTAAAAAAATTAAAAAAATTTGAATTTTTCGAGATCTAATTGAAAACATGCGTTTTTTTTTAATAAAATTTCATCACTATACGTGTTTCACTAAAAATATGTTGACGGCGAAGGAGTTGATGGTAATTAGTTAAACCAACTAAGGGAAAACCCGGTATCATCAGTTCAAACATCCGACTGTAATTTATTTGACGAAGAAATACACAATATTATTTAATATTTAAGTTCCAAGAATTCACATACTTACAATTGAACCAATTTATTTTATTCTGCCATATTCAATTTTGCCTGAAATATTTATATAAAAATATCGGCGATCTGCGGTTAGATGATGAACTCTAGCACTTCTATTCAAAGTTCAGTTTCTAGAAGGGTATTCAAATGAGTGAACATAGATGAAACAGCAAAAATTAAAAGAACAACCTTAAAGTTGCGAAAAGCAGACTCCACACTCGAAATATTAAAAAGAAAATGAAACAAAACTAACAATAAATTAAACCGTTTATTCGTTCGTTTTTGTTTTTCGATGTGTAAGCGGCCTTAGAAGGGATCAGTCCTTTTCACATTCTTCTTCTATAATCAAATAAAATAATTACCGACGTCATTAATATTTCTCTAATATCATTAGATAAATAGATGCGTCCGAACGTAACGAGCGACTTTTACCGCACCTTACTTACCACAGTTTGACATGTAAACTTAACGAAGGCTTCTTTATCGAGACTTAAGGTTATTTAGGATAGATTTGTTTAATTTAAAGGGCGGGTTCGCCTTATGTAAGTATTTTTATTTTAGTATATGTCCATTGTGGTTCAGTCTTATACCAGTAGATTCAGTCCACGGCACGTGAAAGGTTTTGTCCATAGCTTGTCCAAGTACTTACTGATAGAGGAATCGACAATTTAATATGCTTATATTTTTAATTGGAAGCTATGTTGTTAGTTTTTCATTCTACTCGTATATAAAAAAATCAGCTAAACTCACAACATCGTTCTTTGAATTTATTTACGAATGGAACGTTGGAACGGGTCCGTGGAATCAGGTCGAAATTATATGATCCGTAAGTAATTTAAAATTGAAATTTTCTGGGCAATTTTTGTCTGATTTGAAATTATACGTGACTGCCCTCTCGGGCGGTGTATTTTTTATTTAATAATCGAATTGTTGTGTTACAAATCAGTGAAATTATCAATCAATCTTCATTATATATCCCAAGCGTTATTCAGCATTATTACTCCTAACTATTGCATACTATTTCTAGGAGTGTTTTCCCGATAGCTTGTCAATTTCCTAAGTGCTAGATTAGTCTACTTTTGCTGGAGGTTTTTAACTTATTTCCATAATTACATAAGCACATAGAAATTGGGGATTTTGAATAGTGTTTTAAATTTCCGTTCACCGTGAATATATATTTAAACCTGGCGCCATTAAATCGATTAAATAATTGAACAGAGAATAACCAAATTGCTTTAATGTTTTTCTGTAGATACCAGGAAGTACCATAAGATAAAATTTAATACAAAAATAAACCTGAAAGCGTATCCAGATGGGAAAGTTGATTATAATTTTCATAAAACAATAAGAAAAAAGCTTTTAATTCAGTTGCAACGATCGTGAAAGTAAATAAAAAAATCCCAGTCAACATTTATCTCATTTTATCCTTTGTTTAAAATGTGTTTATATATATGTATATATAAATGTATTCATATGCGTATATATACCCCAATACCATAGAGAAAAAGAAAATCAGCATCAGGAAAAAAGTTGGAAGTTGAAAAGTTTTACGAACAAAAAAATGTTGGGCTGCACTACAGTAGAATATCAAAACCCCACCAGCGCTCTCCCAGGATCCCCATGTACGGTAGTGGGGGCTGAATTTTGGGCTCCCTCCAAATTGATAAAATTAAAACAGCAGATGCACAAAGCGTTGTAACACTCTGTTGAACACGACTCACAAAATACGCCCATGTACTGTAAATTTGGAAATTTGCATACTTTATGACTTGCCCCCGAATGCAGGGGTGGCGTCTATTCGTTAAGAGTGCTCTCGTTGCTCATTTCTGGAGGCAAATTATCTGTTTAGATGCCTTTTTGAGTCAATAGTTAGTATCCAATTGGGAATTTATTGATTTTATTTAAATGTGGCACTTTTAACTAGAGAAGGAAAAAATGTTGAGATATATTCTTGGGAGTTTGTTTGTATGTACCCTATGCGCTAAATTTATCATAAAGCACAGCCAAATTTGGAAATTATTGGAGCTGAAATCCGAATGTACATGAGGCGAAAGTTGTGTGGCGTTTCTGAAATAAACAAAAAATTTATGTGCAAAGTTATTGCACTTGAATGGTGGAAGCAAGAGGAATTAAAATTACACTTGGTGGGAATTATTTTGTGATAAGATATGTACACACATTGGATTAACTAATTTGCGAATACATTAATTATAAGAACAAATTATACGATATCCTTTTATGTATACAATACATAGTGGCGGTGGTAGATTCATATAGCGCTTTGTGATAAATTAATAGTTTTAAACAAAATTTGAAAGTATTTTTACCTTGCATGGATATTTAAACACATTCAAATATGTGCAGTGTTTGCACAAGCCCGGGATCAAATTAGCTTTTAGTAAGTTCTACGTTTTGTTGGGCTCTCAGGATTAAGTTTTCCTAGAGGTATACAGGTATATTGTGGTGTATTCTGTTGCGGTATATGTACATATGTAGCTACAATGGTGATTTTAATGGTGACATTAATACAGGGTGTCCCGTAAGTGGTGTAATATCCAAAGGCTACGGATACTCCATGCTTAGGCGAGAAAAAAATTGTAATGATGGGACGAGGGGGGAATCCAAACGGTTTTCGAGATAACGGGTATGTTTTTATAGATCACCCTGTAACTTTGGAACGTTACACTCTATGAAAATGATTTAAACTTTGGTCGATAGATAATCGTTGGACATTTCCAATAGTCTATACATTTTTTCCATCTTCACCGTTTTGAAGTTATGGCTGAACAAAATTAAAATATCAGAATTTTTACTCGTTTTTAGGGTTCCGTACTCACAGGGTAAAAATGGGAACCCTATTACTAAGCCTCCGATATCCGTCCGTTCGTCACCGGGCTGTATTTCATGAATCGTAAGAGGTAGACAGTTGAAATATTTACAGAGTGTGTACTTCTATTGCTCC
This sequence comes from Dioctria linearis, assembly GCA_963930735.1. Lineage (NCBI taxonomy): Eukaryota > Metazoa > Arthropoda > Insecta > Diptera > Asilidae > Dioctria > Dioctria linearis. The sequence goes on along the minus strand of OZ005741.1, from coordinate 83,773,295 downwards.
TATAACAACAAATAATAAAGTAAAATAAAATTTAAGGGGGTCACATACAAGAAACGTGTTCTTTTCGTATACATTATGTTAAATTTTGTACGACGGTACAGAACAGAAATAAAATAAAATTTTGTACGATGGTACAGAACAGAAATAAAAGGGTTGAATTGGAATGCTATATCTAGAATAATATAGAAATGGAAGAAACAGTTTACACGCATGAAGTTGTATATGCTATAAGTAACTACATTTCTTACTAATTTTGGAAAAAATGAAAAAATCCTAAATTTAGTTCAAATGTCGCAGACTCTTCGCAAATTGTCCCATTAAACCAAAGATTTTTGTGAACGCTTATCGAAGCAGCATGTCAGTAAGTAACACATATCCTATTAAATATATCCTTATTCAATATTTTTTAATTTATTGCAATAAGTGTGTATGTCTCTTACTTATTAGGAGAACCTAAATGTTTAATGTTATTCATATTTCCAAGATTCTTTCGTAAACTGTATAATGTGCGGTGAAAAATGAAATATATCGAAATTTTATGTATTTATGTATTTAATGTATTTAAACATCCCAGATCCCTTTGTAGATTTTGCGATGCAAAAGTGCCGTGAGAAATAAAATGTTGCAATTTTATTTATATAATTTTATTCATACGTCCAAAGCCCTTTTTTAATCTATGCCACTATGTGAGTAAAATAAATTGTGTAAATATTATTGTTCAGGAAACATAGTTTCATTGTGTGAAAATATGATACTCTCACATATCAGCCGATTCTCAGTGCTGTTTCTACGCTATTACAGATAACTATAGTTATGAGCTAAAGTTAAATATATTACTATCTGGCTACTTAGCCAAATTATAGCAGAATCAACCTTCAGGAAAGTCATGCCCTTCAGCACGGGATATACAGAGTATGACTTTCCCTAAAATATTACCGGCATTGTAACAAACAGGAATGCCTATAAGCTAAATTAAGTAAAGCACTCAAGTTTTATAGTGTAAGAACGCATTGCAGATGTAAAAGCAAAATACATGAAGGAGCAGTGAAGTTATTCTAATAAGATGAAAAATTCATTGACATTTCTGTATGCTGTTATTCATTTATCACCTATGGTTCCGATTAAAACTTCACTTTGTTGTGTATTTTCCATCCTTGTTAACACTTCACTAATGTTCAGGAATTTCAAAGGGAATACCTACATTCCACCAAAGAAGGTTCCCATATTTGTTGTATATACATGCAAGAGCAATGATTTGGTACTCAATATCAACAAATGTGAGGTTATGACTTTCCACAGGAATCAGAAACCAATCACTTATGATTATGAGTCCTCGGATTCCTCGGTTCGCCGTGTGGACTCTGTTTGTGACTTGGGTATCAAATGTGACCATAGATTGAATTTTATCTCCCACATAAACTACACAGTATCAAAGAGTAGTTCCATGCTGGGCTTTACAAAACGTTGGTCCCGAGAGTTCTCGAATCCTACCATAACTTTGCGTTTGTACACTTGCTTTGTAAGACCACTTCTTGAATACGCTAGCCAGGTCTGGTTTCCATTTTACGGTACACACATCGGCCATATCGAGTCTGTTCAACGGAACTTCCTACGATTTGCTCTCAGGCACCTACCCTGGAATAATTCATTAATTCTTCCACCCTATGAGGATCGCTTGAAGCTTTTGAATATGCACTCGTTTAAGAAACGTCGCATAGTTGCCGATGTAACTTTTGTGCATCAGCTTTTAAACGCGAATATTGATTCCCCGTTGTTGCTTAACAAAATCTCTTTTCGTGATAGTAGGCACAATTTGAGAAGGCTACCTCTGTTGCATGTTAACTCCTCAAGGTCTAACTTTAGCATGTATGAACCTATTAATCGCATGTGTATTACTGTCAATAATATGGCTGAGAATTTTGTTGTTGACGTCCCTAAGCATGTTTTAAAAAAACGCCTATTTAATATTTAATTTTGTTTTAATTAACTTTTTTAAATTGTCTTGTTCTATGTTGCATGTCATTTTATCCGGTGTTCGGTGTATGTTTAGTGTAACATACTAGTACTAACACCGACTAAATGATGAAACGCATGTATTGTTGAGACGTTTATTTATTAAACGTGTCCATGCAGCGAGCTTGTGTTAAGCTGGTTCTGATAGTCAAAAAAAAATAAAAAAAATTATATATTATATAATGCTGTTATCAAGATACAAGAGAAAAAGTTGTAATTGGTCTAATAATAGAGTTAAAGAAAATGAAAACCAAAATTTTTGTATGGCAACACCAAGAAAAAGTATCCGGCTTTAGTTAATATTTTGTAAGTTAATTTACATTTCTATGTAAACGCTGTGTACAAACTTTTAGCATTCTACGACGACGCGTTCTCAATATATAGTGAAAACCCAACGGTCATAACTTTTAATAATTTAATGTCTAAAGCACAAAATAAATATTTCTAATTTGAAGGGTTTTATTTCAATGCTCAAGTTAACAATTTAACTGAAAAAAAAACATTTTTTTTAAAAATATATATTCCTTTGAGGAAAATAACCGCCCTACCCCAGAATCAAAAATTAAAGAAAACTTGTGATTTTCCACCTATAAATTACCACATAAAAGTAGTACCTCAAAATTTGTAAAAAGTAAGTTGTTGGAAAGTTGATTCGTTATAATTCGCAATAAATAATGAAATTGGAATTTTATTATGTCAAAAAAAGATTTTTTTAACGTTTTGCAATTACTCAACAACGTACACACTTGCAACCCGTAATCTGCCATCAACTAAATTTATAAATTTAAAAAAAATCGCAGCTGCGACTATTATGCATTCACTATATATGGTATCCCGTAAGTGCTATAATATCCGAAGGCTACGGATAGGTCATAACGGTTTCCGAGATAAGCAATACAAATATACCCATAGCCATTCTTTTTCTTTCTAGGGTTAACCCAAGTAGAAATCAAAAACAGAAAGTGATAGCTTCGGGAGTCACGAGTGCCAAGACTTTGGCAAACCGAACACAAATACCATGTTTACATGCTGGGTTACATTCTGGTTCAACTCGGACTCAACTACATGTATACGCGACTCTAGCGAAATTGGATCGACTCGACTCCTCGTTTCGACCACGCTTTGCTGGCGTAGTCGAGTCGAAATTGTGTCCTATAAACGCGGATTGTGAGTTTCTATTGTTTACTTAAACAAAATTTATAACTTTTATAACAACATCACAATAGTGCTGATATTCAGCCGGTTCGCACCGGTTCGGCCGAACCGGTTGTTAAAAAAATCAGAGTTTTGCGAACCGGTTGTTAAATAATTTAGTGCTGATATTCAACCGGCTCGCCCCGGTTTGGCCGGAATACGTGTTCAAAATATCAGAGTTTTGCGAACCAGTTGTTACATAACTAAAATTTCTAAAACGAACTTTTACAATATTATGAAATATTTATTTCTAAGAAATTTATAAAAAGGAACGTGTGAGACATTAAAAAAATAATATTTTATTGTGTATTTCCGTTAGCCAGATGAATTTCTTAAGTTTGCAGATCAAAAGCTTATCGAACTATGTAAATAAATAAAGCTTTGGAGCAAGAAAAAAAAAGCTAGAACCATTCTTACGATACCCTAGATGAATGTTGATGAATTTCGTAAGTTTCTTTGCAAGTGTGATTGTTAAAGTGATTTTGTCATTCCAATTTCATTGGATTTTATATACTGAAGAACAAAGAAAAACACTTAGGAATGTTCGTTTTTATAGTACACGAAGAAAACCTCAATTCTTTTATGGTAACTCCAATTTTGAAATTATATTTACTATTTTTATGAAAACGCTGCCTACAAAAATTCAGCTCTCTAATTGTCACAATGAAGATAACTATACCTTGGTTTTTAACTGCTTTCACTAACACACCAGTCAAGTTTTAATACAGTGGTTCCTATCTAAATCGAAAGTGGGAGGAAGAAATTTTCTTATCGCATGCACATACATACTTCTGCCAAGTTCCTTCCAGCAAAGGGGTCGTCATTACTTTAGATATTAATATGTATGTAAATGTGTCCGTACAGAGTGGGCTATAATTCTTGCAATACCTGCTATTTTATCTAATCACTTTTGTTTAGGAAATATAACACGCAACTTTTTTCTGTTGTATCACGTATTATGAATGATAAAAATTAAAGAGCTGTCATGAAGCGCCTAATAAAGTACAGAATCCTCACCACAAGATTCCCATAAAAAACTATTGAGGAGTCATATCTGCTGAACGAGCATGCCAATAAATGCCGGCAAAATGTTCAAACGTTCTGGAAAAAATACTTTAAATAAACTACTCTTGAATAATACCCTAAAAGGCCGTAAATAGAGAGAAAAAATACTAACACTTCCACATATTCAATATAACAAATCTTGGGACGTATTAATACCTACCCTGTATATATTGCTCGTTGTAAAACAAAGCATGATGAAGAAATTTGCAATCGTACAAAAATTAAATGAATGATAATAAAATTCCCTTAACGAAATTTTGCTTAGATACTATACTTTGTGATGCTATTTTCATTTGTATTTTAACTAGAGACTATACTAAAAACATTTCCTAATTTACCTTATTGTATTAATTCTCATCATCTGTTTCCCTGCCATTTTTTCAAACTTATAAAATTTCTCTTTTCCTTGAAATAAAATTAAAAACATCAATGGCTTCTAAAATTCTGGATCTGGTAATGCTATGACGGCGTCTTTATTACTAAGTAACGATGTTAAGTTAAAAATGGATTCTAAATTTTCAATTCTTGTAAATTTGAATGCAATTTTTATCCCAATAAATAATTTACTATACTTAAAATATATCTGACGTGGGAAATTTCTATTAAAATTTTGCATTTTTTCTCTCTACGGATTACAAAGAAAGCAAAATCTGATTAGTTCATATTGACAATCAGTGATGGCTGCAGAGGTGTTATTTTTCTAAATATGTAATTTGTACCCATGTCACTAAGTTTGACAATTTTTTGTAATTAGGCCGTGTGCACCTATCAGAAAGTAAATTTGCTTTTTGACTTTTTAATTTAAGAAATAAAATAAATAGTTCAAAAATATGCAACTTATTCCGGGGAATTTCAAATGCCTTTTCGGTAGAATGAAAAGTTCATTACTTTTGCTACTAACACTGGCCACGACTGAATATAGGTGGGAGGAGGGACTTGGTGAAAGAAATCAAAGTGGCAAGTCAAACTAATATTTTTTCAGCCTAATTTCAAATTTCCGGCTAAATCAGCGCCAACATGGATACGAATGCTTTGTATATTGCACTAACTGGGTCCATTTATTTCCAGTGTTTGTCTGAGAGCGCTCACAACTTAGTTATTTGATTTAACCTAGGATAACTTACTTTTTACTAAGGTTATTATAATAGTCTATCAGTATACCTATGTCGGATACTCGTGCTGTATGGGTTAAATAATTTTTCTTATTAGTGTAAAATTTCCTAAAAATAATGAAACGACACGGACAAAGTTATATAACAAGTTACTTCAGTAAATTAAAACAAACCAAAAAACAAACTAGTGATGAAATAATTGAAGGAGAGAATAGAAGAAGCTCTGTGGGAGAGCAGTATCTACCGGAAACCGCGTTATTGCCGTCAGAAGCCCGATCGTCGGCAGTTTCACAAGTTAGTACCATACAAGAAACTAGTATAAATAGTTTATCAATATGGTTTACAAAATAGCTTGAATATTTCCGATATAAATATTCATGGATAACAATGTCTTCTAATAAAACAATAGGCTGTAAAATTTGTTCACGCTTTACAAATTTAAATATAGAAACCAAACAACATCTTCACATTTCAACTGAATGGAGTACTGCAAATGTTAGTCTACACGGATCTAATAAAACAATTCAACAAGCCTCAATGCGCAAAAAACTTACTGAACATTCTCTTTCTTTATCACATAATAAAGCTACTGAATTATTGAAAATTTCAGAAGAAAATAAATTACAATCCATACCTAATATTACAAATGAAAACTCTTTATTAGCGACAAAACATGTTTTTCATGCAGTATATAGCTTGGTTAAACGAAACCGGCCCATGGTAGATATAATTGAAGAAATTGAACTACAAATTAAAAATGGTGTAGCATGTGGGAATTGTTTGCACTCAAGATTTACTGCACTTAATATTGCAAAACACATTTCTAAAGAGATAAGAAATAAATTATATGGAAACATAACAGAACAAAAAGCAAAGCTTTGTATAGTGATTTATGAAGCTAGCACAATTTCGAAAAAAAACGTTTTAGCTACCTCCTTACGTTGTAATATTAAGGAGGTTGCAGAGCCTATTAATGTATTTATTGACTTGAAAGAAATTAACTCAACTGACGCCGTTACAATTTTTGATACATTAATATCTACCTTGCATGAAAGTGGCTTTAGTAAGGATTACTTAAAGGACAATCTAATAGCATTTTGATCGGATGGTGCCAGTAATATGTTGGGACGTAAATCAGGAGTTGCAGCACGTCTTCTAGAAAATTTTCCTGGAATCATTACTTGGCACTGTTTAAGTCAAAGAACCCAGTTGGCATTAGCCGATGCTATAAAAGGAGTATTCCAAGTTAATAATTTTCAAATTTACATAGAAAAAATTTACTGCTTTTATCATCAATCAAATAAAAATTGCATGGAATTAAGGAACATCGCCCAAGAACTAGAAATCGAAATTTAAAAAATTGGACGTATTTTTGGTCCTCGATGGGTTGCTTGCAATGCACGAGCAACGAAGGCTGTTTGGAAGCATTATCCGGCACTTTATCAACATTTTTCACAAGAAGCAAAAAATAGTGGATTGAAAAATAGACTTGAAAACTTAAACTTTATAAAAGATTTTGCGTTAATGATAGATATTCTAGAAGAACTGACACTGTTATCACTAGGTTTACAAAGTCAAGACGTGAGAGTAACCAAAGCAGATACACTAATTTGGAGATGTATAAGAGCACTGGAACTAAGCAAAGAAAATAAGGGACCTTATGAAACGAATGTTTGTAACATCATCCAATCAGATATTATATCTTATATATTATATCATATATTGTTCGTTGTTAATAAATTGGTTGGGTTGCCAAGAGGTAGGTTAATTCAACCTGTTATAGACAACATGAAAAGTAGACTGATAAATGATGAAAGTAATTATTTGGTATCAGTTTTTAATGTATTGGATCCAACTACATGGCCAGGAGATGTTTCACTTTCGCCTTGGCTAGAAGGTGAGAAACAATTAGAGGATTTATCCAAGATATTGAAATTTTCCATCCCTAAAAATGATTTTCGAGAGTTGGTTGATAGCAGAGACTTGCCCAACCCACATATTCCTGAAACAATTCAAGAAGAAGAAAGAAAATTTCAAAAATTGTTTCAGTTAGTTGGGCCGAAGTTGAACGAGCGTTCAGTGTGATGAACAATATAGCAACTGAAAAACGAAATTCCTTGTTGACTGAAAATATTGCACATTTTATGACAGTATATCTTCTTGGAAAATCTTTAGCAGATTGGGATACAACACCATTTGTAAAATCGTGGTTACAAGGCGGCCATCATAAAGCTGAAGATAGGAGAGCAAAAAAGAAATGTGACAAAAACTATTCTGACAACCAAATAGCTATCTGGTGGTTATTGTAATACTAGATTTAAATCTTTTTCTTACATTCTTGCTCTTAAATGTAATGAGCTCATTCATTGAATTTTATTAGTTTTCTAGGCCTTTTGATTATTCTCGTTTAACGTTCTCTTTCTTAATAACACTGTATGTATCCCATGTTATAACGTATACCTTTAAGGTGGAGATTTTGTCAATAAATGTTCTTGTATTGAATTGTGACTTATTTTTTTAATACTTGAAAAAGTGCTTTACTCTAAATTAATGAAGTATCTAATACGCAACTGAATAAGCGAACCGGTTGTTAAAAAAATTGAATATCAGCACTTCACCATAAATAAGACGTTATATTATACTGTCACTTCAACCATATTTGGACACCTTCTCAACTCAATCTTTCAACCCTGCGTGCTAAACAACATGAGTCGAAAACTTAACTCAATCTCGACTCAATCTTTCAACTCTGCATGGTAAAAGTGGAATTGAAGGTTAATACCGAAGAAAAAACAAAAACCCCCTTAGACAGCTGAAATTTTGCACCTGGGCTGGATCTCTTTAAAAAAATTAACTTTAGGCTCGAAAATGAGGCAAATCGGGTAACTCCTTCCTGGTTTCGCCATACAAAAATTTCCTGTTTTACTATATAAATATGTGGATACTGACTGTAAACTCGCCAATGTAAAGAGTTGAAATTTGTACACGGCGTTTTCAAAATAATAGTAAACACAACTTAAAAAAGGGGCTAAATCGGGCAAACCCTTCTGGATGTTGCCATTTAAAAATTTAGGTTGTTTATGTATATGCTATGAATATGATCCGTCCTAGACGTTTTTATTATACTGAAAAGTTCTTCAGAATATGAAAGCCTATAAAATCGATTATAATAATTTTTTTTAATGTCAGACGAACCCCTCTAGATGAATCCAAAAAGCTACTTCAACAATAAAACCACACGAAATTATATACGTAATCATTCATCTTGGGTATCAGACGAATTGGTCTTTAACTAATTCTGATTTTTTTATTTGTTGAACTTATATTTACATTTTTTTTCAGATTGTGTCCAGCTATTTACATTCATTGTGTTGTGCTACAACTGAACATTACTTTGTGTCAGTAACTTATGTATATTCTTAAGTAAGTAGTATTTTCAGTATAAACAAAAGTGTCATGGCACCACTTGTTGTTACGTGCTCCTCAGCACGTATTAAACTACCTCAGGAGATGGGATGATTCTATTTGAAATGGGCGCCATGTCATTTTTATCTGGTAGGGTAAATCACAAAACCTTTTCATCAGATTAATACTTGATTTGTTTAAATTACACACAAATTATTAATTTTATATTGATTATAATGTTGACTACAAGCAAAATAATTAAAAATAATAATAATTACCAAAAAGAAATAGCAAGAGATTAAATGCAACCAAACAATAAATATATATATATATATGCAGAGAACAAAACAATATATGTAAAAAAAAACCAAGTACTCAGCTTGGAAATTTTGGTAGCACCCAGGTGTCTCGGTTCTGAGATTAAATCTCACATGAAATTATTTCCCGACGTGTGGTCCAGAAAATTCCCTTTCCGAAATTACTAATTTTCCTTGTTTCTTCATTTTTTTTAGCATTTCTTTTTCTTTATTACTTTCGTTTTAACTTTTGTTCTTTTACTCTTTTAACTTTTATTTTATTTAAAACCATTTTAACCGCCAGTCCAACAAAACTCAAGCGAAAAACAGGAAACTCAGTTCCAATTGCCGCCTGTACCTTTTTCACAATTTTTTGCCCTTTTTAAACCGTAGATGAAATATCTAGGGTATACTAAGTTTGTCATTCCGTTTGTAACGCACAGAAATAATGATGCTAGAGCAAAATGGATTGGACACCCCCGCATAAAATTAAAAGTTATTTTGATCTTTGCATGTCCGTATGTCCGTCCGTCCGTCCGTGCGCACGATACGCGTTCACTTAGAAAGCTGAAATTTTGTACACGGACATTTGAAAAAAAAAGTAATATTAAGTTCGATAATGAGACAAATCCACTATATATTTGGACACTTCCTGAGAACACGTCGACATAGAAAGCTGAAATTTGGTACGTTGTGTTTTCATAATAATAACAAATAAAATTAAAAAACCGACTAAATCGGGCAACCACTTCTTGGTGTTGCCAAATAAAACTTTTGGTTTTTTTCATATAACGATCAGTCCTAGACATTTTTATTGTACTAAACGCTTCTTCAAAATAAGATATCCTATAAAATTGGTTATAATCATTTTTTCTGTATGACGAGCCGTTCTAGAAATATATGCTAGAAACCAATGCAAAAAATCAAAATTGCTCAGATGGGTGACCATACGAAATTTCATACGGGCATTCATCTAGGGTATCATAGGAATTGGTCTTCGACCAATTCTAGCATTTTCACTTGTTTTATTGGTCGTACTTTAGTACTTCCGTTTAAATAATGGTTCAACAATTGCGCTCGATTTGTTTAACACTTCGTTCACACATTTGTACTATAATGCCATTGATGAGTTCATCAGTACACTTGGGCCTTTGTATAGAAATGTCTTGATTTGTTTTTATGACTTCTGCAGGTGATTAATATATAATAATCCTGTTTGTTTCTATTATCTTATAATTGCTTTTCCATTATTTATTTAGATTGTTATTAGATGTTGGTTTTTTGTGTAGCGCAGCTTAGTAATTTATTATACTTTATTTATTTTACTGTCGTCTATGTTTTATGTAATATTTTTTTTTTTTTTGTGAAAGCCCTAGACACACCAGTATCCGCCCAACTAATCTTGCCCGCGATATCTACTCACGACCTAAGGATGCCACCTAGCTTCCAAGTTTCCTTTGCTTCCTTTCTTTAGTTTGTTATTGTCAGCTGTTAAAATAGGTAAAACTGTGGCTAGATGGCTCTGTTGACAATTCTATAAAATTAGTCTAATCAGTAAATTCAACCAATCCAAATATATGCAATAATATATGTTACGGCAAAAGAATTTCATACAATTTTCGTTTATAAGTACGGCTAGAGCATTTCAGCAATGGCAAGCATGAGTAAATAAGGCTAATTAAATTACAATTAATTTATAATAACCGTTATCTTAATGTTGTTAAATGTTTCTTCGGTTATCAAAATGACATCGAGACGATGCGTAATTATTATAACTCAACTTTTGGTAATGACGATGAAGTCGATGTGTGTAACTCCAATAGCTAGCTGGCTGTTTACTCGCAGTAAAGGGATATTTCAATCCAAGACATAGTTTACAGAAGGCTCCAATAAGCTTAGCTAATGTTAATTTCGATGATGACAGAAATTGCCCCAGAAGTAGGAGGGAAAACATGGGTCCATCAAAAATACCAGATATGCCTAAGAAGAAAGCAAAAATCTCAACAGTATCGTCAGCTAAAACAAGGACGAATACAACACAATCGGGGACAGACTTGGACACCGTAACATGTCGCCATGTAAATGTAGCTTAACATAAATCTTTAGTAATAAGGTGTTGGAACGAAAGAAGCTCTCTCGATAATTTACAACGCATAGTTAATTCTCACTGTTTGTTTTATTTTAGTACATAGCCCGCCATTTTATAATTTTATAATTTCCTTACATATGTGTTTTTCTGATATTGTTATCTGGATTTGGTAATTTAAATAATCGTGTAATGTTTAATCGGTTCATTAGGGACTCTGAAGTTTTGACCTAATTTCTCATATATGTATAGTATAAACTGTAACTATTTGAAAATAATAATAGCTGCATACTTTTTTTTTTGAATACGGTCCTTTAACTTAACTTTTATAGTAAGAAAAGTAGAGACCACAAGCTCAATATGCTCGCCCCTCACTAAGTTGTACGTAATCCGTCCGGGGAAATATTAATTTTAATTTGTCCCAAATGTATGTATGTACATACGAATTAACCCATTCGTACAACCATTTTGAAGCTTACGCAAAAACACTTTGCAAATTACGTTAACATACAAAAAATGCTTTACGCTCCTACATCTTTTCTTGTAATCCGAATACTGAAGTTAACTAAACGACAGTACTTTATCAACGTCAGAGGAGCTTAATTTTGAATAAGCTCTATCTCGTGTTAACATTATTTATCGCATGTTTCTTGTAGGAGTGCTAATTCACTGAGATTTATTCGTAAAATGGACGGTCACGATGAAACTGAAATTCACTGTGCATAGCTTTTTTAGAGCCGTACTGGAGTACTCTTCTCTACAGTCAGTTTATTTCATCCATTTTATCACTTATGGCTTTTTGGCATACAGCTTTATCTGGGAGTGAATCAATTTTTTCGTACCCAATTGACATTTTTTCAGCAATTTAATACGATTAGAGTGAAGCTAATTTAAAAACGCTTTTAGGCTTTTAGATTGGAACAACATTGCAAATACTTTAAAGAGCTTAAAACCTTCAATGAATTTGGAAAAATACAAGCGTTTTAGTTTTTTGGGTGGGGGGGGGGGGGGGGTGAAGGCACCGACTTTAACGGGAATGTATTCCGCACAGAAGTATCCCAGTACCACAACTGTTGCTAATTTCATCAAGTTCTCGGCTATGCCTACTTGTGGCGGTCTCTGGAAACCAACTCTTAGTGGGGTACTTGCAGTCCTCCCATACGAAGTTGAGCCGATTGCCAGCGCACTTCTCTCATAATAACAAATTGCTGTGAGTGAGTAAATATAGCTTCCGAATTAAGTTTAGAATTAGTGGTAACCTTTGCTTTTGTGCAAGGGAGGAACAAGATTTAGATAACGAAACATGAAGGCAGTACCCCCTAACGGATAAAGTCCTTAGAGGGATAAACTTAGACAGAATCTTGCTTGGGACTTATCATTGCCATCTTGATGTTCCTGACCGCGATAAAAAATGAATGAGAAATGAAAGCTCACTTCAAAGTGGGAGCGAATATTTCTTAAATTAGATTTGTGTTCGCTCGAACTTGTCTTCTTTTTAAAAAAACACTGAAAACTTAATGTATCATACTACCATAAAAACTAATGTTTGCTAATATTTGAATAACCTATGAAATATAAAACATAGAATACCGTGAGAAGCACAATGAGAAGGCGCAACTTGTGAAAATATGAGAAGTATGTGTAGCTCTGCCGATTCATTGATTAAAATACACTTTGAGTCATGTTTGAAATCAAAAAACTGAATTATGTGATATAAAAACGGGGTATATGTTGAAATGGATGGCAGAATTGTAGAATAATATAAAAAAGTAGTTAACACTAATTATTATTTTTTCTTATACTTTAAAAGTTTTTGTGAGTTAAAAATTGAAAGAATAATTTTGTTTTTTATATATAACTCAATAGGCAAGCACAAAGCTCTGATCGCTTTCCAGTATGTTTTGTGATATGGAGGTAACAAAATTGAGCACATTTTCTCTTTTTTATGTGTAGTATTATGTTTGTGTAAAAAAAATATAACCATAACTTTTTAAATGAAATGTACATATACTGTTAAATCCTCAAGGAATATTAAACTAAAAAAATTCCTTAATCGGCCTTTTAGAACGAAGACTTGTGTACATTATACATCAAGTCCACGAGAACAAATGCTAAAATAAGTACAAAGTCGTACTTCCTTAGTACTTTAGTAAGCAGAAAAATCGCTAGATGGTATATATTTGAGCATCTTGATAATCGTACTTGTTCTATGAAAATCGTTTAACAATCACGCACAATGTTGTGGCTCAGGTGCCCAATGCCCCGAATCACAACCATAATACCGATACATCAATATATCGTCCAATAATTGACCCTGAAAATGAAAAACTATTTCATTTTTAAATGTCATTCAAAATTTAAAATGCATTTAGAAATGCATTCCCATAGCAATTTAGCATAAATTGCATTTTGTTATCAGACACACATTCCACTCACACGGTATGCACACTTACCTACATACAGTGTCTTCTTACTTTTTTTCCGCATGTACTATGTACATACGTACATTACCTACTTAATCCAATCTAATTGTATGTACATACATACATACAATTATCAAAATTATTCGTGCCCTCTTAAAATTAATATTTCAAGACGGGCGCACAAGTGCATATCGTATTACAGTTTTGCATAGATGCATATAGCTTGCATCAAAACTTTTGTACATTTTCTCACGTACGTTTTTTTAACGTCGTGAGAAAACAATAAAATATAAAAAAGCTTTTGCAAGATATCGTGGGTACCTGGGTGCAATTTGCCCAAACCTCGGGGAGTTCGTTCTTTAATCCCGTCGAGTTGCGAACGTTTTCAAAATCCGTTCCAAACTCATTAATTGAGTAAAAAGTAAAATCTAACTAAATAATTTTGAAAGGAAGATCGAATTAATTAATTTTGAAAATGAAATGAAAATATAATTTGAAGTGCAAAGAAAAAAATGGAATAACAAAAATAGTAATATTAAAAAAATAGAAAAAAGGAATAACTAAGTGTTTCAGTTTTTAATTTTCCCTTTCCTTGATATCGGCGACTGATCTCTTCGGAGCACGGAGCGGAGCCTCGTTACAACAACAATACACATAACCACAGTGGGGATAATATATTTTAAGGAAGCTGGCTCCAGTTTTATTAGAAGCTAGCCTCTAGTTTTTGAAAGGATTTTTACTACTTGTTTGCAATAACTAAAAATATCACTGTTATTCATTATTCTAGTCCGTGCCACGAAAACTTAGTTTTCAAGGTCAAGGAAATTTCAGTTTAGGGCTGTCGCTTTATCTATTTAATCCACTGGCATGGATAACATAGACCCCTGACACTACACAAATTGCTCATACTAACACAGGGCCACTTTCCTTATCCACTTAGTTCCACTGAACTTCAAATAAAAGTTTTGTAGGAAATCCACCACAGATCAGTGGATTTTCTAAATGATTAGAAGAAAAATAGATGACAATACAAAATTTATAATCTTTTCTCTGCCCCGTACCTGCTTTTAGGGTTGGAAAAACAAAAAACGTTTAATTTTATTTCTTGATATTTGATATTTTACGGGATAAGCTTCAAATAAAAAGTAATAATTTCGAATGTATTTGGAATTTGTTGAACTTATAATATGAATATTAAACTGAAAATGAAACTTGCAATAATTATCACACCCCTGCCTACATGAAACAGAAAATGAAGCAGCCCATGCTATATACATATGTCAGCGATTTAATTTCAGCAACATTTTTTTATCTATCCATTTCAGTAAAATTACAAGGTCAGATAACTTTCAGCTATTGCATGTTGTATAGCTTTAGTTAAAGAGCTTATTTACAAATTAAGTTGTTTATTTTAACCAGTTATTTGCAGATACTCTTTCTGTATATCTGGAAAAGTAGTGCGTTTTGATTTTTACTTGCTGATTCAATTTTTTCTTCTGTTCTATGCCAAAACCATTTGGGATCTTATCAGTGAAGCTTCATGATTAAAAATCTTTTTTCAGAATATAATAAAGACTTGCCTTTACAATAATGCTCTAGGTTTTTAAGCAATTCCACAAATAAGGAGTAGGCGAACAAGAGGTCACATGGCCGGTGTCGGCTGTTTGTCGTTTTTTGATGGAATTGTGTCCTCTGTACTGACCTTTGTCTATTTTCAATCGCTGCTCATTCGAAAATGCACAAAAATTCACAACTATCCGACTCTTTACCGTCTCACTGCCGAGTTTTTTCTAAGCGGTCTAAATTGCTTTTTTAATGTTATTCCTATATCAGAATTAAGTCGTCTGTTTGAAAGCTGTTTTTCCAAAAATTGTACCCTTGGCAGTTTCGTGATATATATAGATTCGAGACTTAAAAGGAACGTTCTCAGGATATGCTGAAGCCCAGCCGTTCCCAAAAAGTTTCAGTTGGAAAAAGGTACACTAGGTAAGCGTATTACTCAACAAAAAAAGAAAGAGACAAAATCAGGATATCCAAATTCTTCTGCAAAAATAATTTGAGGATAATTGGAAATAAATTACGGAGCTGGCTTGGTATGTACAAATGCTTAGGAAGAAAGGCTCTGCAGAAAGCAAGGAAAACGAAAGCCAACGGTTTAATATAATATTATTATATATAACTTTATATAAGGTTTTAATCAAAATACCTTATCTGTAGTTTTTGATTGTTGTAGTACTCTGTACTGAAGACATCTTGAGTTTGTGCAGTCACTTGTCCAATTTGTTTTTATTTTATTTTTTCCTAGTATATTTCAAATACGTCCTTAACATATTGACAAAAGCACAAAAAGTATCATAAATTCTTAAATTCATAGTGGGATAATTTCGAAAATCCATTAATTTATACAGAATAAATAAAACTAGTAGCCTTTTGTACATCTACTTTTATTTTCACAAGTTGAAGCTTTTTATAAATTTACAGAAAATTCGATTAATCATAATTTATACAGTTTTATGGGTTTTCTGTAATATTTTAGGAATGGGATATGTGACATTCTATTCGCCCACTCCTCAAATAATGGAAGTATTTGGTAAATATAATTATATTCATTTTTTAAATTGGAGCCTTCCATTGAAGTGAAAGCACTTTAGATTAGACGCAAGTCATTTAGAATGTTTTAGGAGAATTATTATGCATTTTATATGAGACACAAATTAAACTTGTCCAAAAAATTATTCTGAAGCTTCATGTTGCCGCATCGAAATAATTTATATCAATTCAGGCTGCAAATTAGAATTACAAATTACGTTTAGAAGCTCTGCGGTGAAACGTGTTTATAATAAACTGGGGGAGCCCGCCGACGTTGCCCGGCGATAATATAGACTGCCTTTTTTTACGTGTACGAAAATTCAGCTCCCTACCTCAACGCGTGAGGCAGTGTCCAAATAATTAGCGAAAAACTACAGTTTTGTATAGAAACACCAAGAAAGGACTGCCCGATTTGCTCCACTTTTGGGCCTACATTTCCAAGTTTTATGAAAACCCTGAATACAAAATATGAGCTCTGCACGTCGACGACTTCTCAGGCAGCTCTCAAGTATATAGCGAAAACCAAGGTTTTGTATGGCAACACCAAGAAGCAGTAATCCGATTTAGGCCATTTGTGAAATTTTATTTACCATTGCAAAGTAAACATCATGTATCAAAGTTTAGCGCGATTTCACATTTTCTTTCCCTAAGAACCTTACTCGGACTATTACGAACATTTAAAATAAAAATATAAAAATAGCCAAATCAGTGCAGCCGTTCTCAAGTGATACGATTACCAACGACCAACATTTCATTTCTATTTAGATATAATTAGCTATATGTAGAGAATTTTTTCGCAACAATGAAAGAAAAGAAAAGATTAAGAAATTATATTTATTTATTAAATTTTATTAAATTTTATAAATTTTCATTAAATTTATTAAAATTGCGAGAAAATACAATGGTAATTCAAAAATATCAACATTTAAAATTTTTTGCGGGCAATGCACTTCGAAAGCTCTTTTACAATTTGGAATCTACACAGTGGTATAAATTTACAAATTGGAATCGTATCGAAATTATGCAGTTCAAAATTCTGTTACAACAAAATTTTGAATTTTTGGAAAATTATCTATTTTATAGCTTTGCATTACATTATCAGTATAAAATTCTGAATATTATATCCCATTCCTTTTACGTCTACAAAAAAATTATTTTTATTTAAAAAAAAAAAAACAAAATAATACCAGCTTATGATCAAAATGAATCGCACATAACAACAACAATGTAAGCAAGATTCTTTTGACTCTTCAGTGAGCTATACGTAAGAAAATCTACACTGATTATAATTATTAATTATTATTGGTTATTAACTTTGAAAAAGTTAACAAATTTTCTTTAAATACTTCTTAAATATATAATTCTTTCCAGATTTTACCATTTTTAAGCAATTTATATTTTTATTTTTTCATATTACCTGGCGTGTGATTTTTTTAAAAGTGGCGGAATTCCTGCTCGTATTTTTTCTACACTTGATTTTTATATGATGAATTGATTTGTTAAATCTTCTATAATTTTTTGTACATAATTATATGTACCTAAATGCGCTGTTCCTACAATAACCTTTAGTCGCCGATGCCATTTTCCGTTCGCGGAAAGTTATGAGGAGCTAAACCAGCTGCACACTAAGATTCAAATGCGACCTTCTTTGTTTATCGTCTCATAATATATAATTTATCTTAATCTTCCGGAAGTGGCACCTCGTAGCAGAAAATGTGCGGTATCATGCGATTTACGGGACCACAAATATATATAACAGTTTTCCAAAGAAAAACTAAGTTTTATTTTATAACTTTTTATTATTATACATCTTAACTTTTTATACTAATAAGAAAACTCAAATACTCAATAACTGTACTTCTTACTAATTGATAACAGCAGCATTTATTTTTCTCACATTATTAATATTTTTCTAAACAACAAAGAAAACAAAAATGATACTCCTATTTTCTTTTCTATCACAAATTAATGCAATAAAGATATAATATAACAAAAAAATCAGGAACCATATAGGAACATAAGTTTCAGGAGGTCAATCTATTATATATTTTGTTGCTGTTGTTATTTTACTTTTAAACAGCAATGAATTAAAACAATGAATCATATTTGACCTGCTTCATTTGCATTTTCTGGAATAATGCACTCTTTGCACCGTAGCATGTTCCATACACGTTGAACTGAAGGATCTGATTCTTACACATCGTCAGGCATATTCATGATTTCTCCGATTCTCCAATAGATTAATTTTCGTACGATGCAAAGTTTATCAACCTCGTCAACTTCTGACTTTGTAGAATTATAAGGTCTTTTCGCGTACTAGCTTGACAGTATAAAGTTGTTAAAGTTTGTGTAAGCTTTTACTCGAAGGCGTTCGCGTACTCGAAAATTGACAGATAAATTGTTGAGGCCACTTTTCCGCTCCGTTCAATTTAATTCTTGATTTAACTAGAGAAAAATCGTCAAGTACAAACTTCGGAAGTGTTAGTTAGTTTTGACAGCTTGCCACCGGTTTTTAATTTTTTTTAAAAATTTATTTATTTTTCAAGTTTACCTTAAAAATGAAAACCTGCTACTCCTCTACAGTACAGTACAAGTAGAATGTTCTCCAAAGTTCTTTCTAAGTATTCAAAGTGGTAAACTCAATTTGTTCATTGCACTACAGAAAGCAATCCTCCGGAATGCATATTTATATCAAATAGGAGCACAAGTTTCCGTTTAGCGACCAAAATACTTACGTCATTTCATAAAGGCTAATTTTCGGTGAGGCAGCAGAAAATTATATCTCAAGATCAATATTAAAAATGGCAGACACATTGGTTGATTGGAAAGTGGTGGCAGACGGCAACAAAGACGTGGAAAATGTATATAACTTATATCATACCACGATAACTCGAGAACGCTGTCACTTAGAGTGGTGAAATTTTGCACGCGGGCGTTTTTAGAAAAAAGTAAATTTATTTTCGAAAATAGAACCAATCGGGAAGTTTTTTCGTAGGGTTGTCACACAAAAATTTGGTTTTTCACTATATATTACGGCATTGCCTTACGCGTACACGTAGGGAGCTTAAATTTGGTGCAAAGTATTTTCATAGTAATCGTAAATACTAGTCCATAAATAGACTAAATCGGGCAACAACTTCTTCGTGCTGCCATACAAAAGCTTCGTTTTTCATTATATATATGCAGATTGCCTGAGAACGCGTCAACCAACAGCGCTGAAATTTTGCACAGCGTTCTCACAAAAATAGTAAAAACAAATTCAAAAATTAAATAAATTGGGAAACCCCTTCTTGGTGTTGCCGTATAAAACCAAGAAAGGGTTCCCGATTTCGTGGTCCACTTTTGAACTTTTATTTGGAATTTTTATGCAAATGCCGTGCGCAAGATTTCAGTCCCGTACGTCGACACGCTCTCAGACAGTGTTGAAATATGCAATGAAAAACCAAAATATTATATGGCAGCACCAAGAAGGAGTTCCTCGATTTACTCTATTTTTGAACTGGTATTTACTATTGCTGTGAAAACACCACGTACCAAATTTCAGATCTCTGCCTTGACGGGTTCTCAGGCAGCATTCAAGTTTATACTGAAAAAAAAAAACTTGTGGTGTGGCAGCACCAAGAGAGGATTCCCGATTTAACCTTTTTTTGAACATGTATTTACAATTGCTACGAAATCATTTTGTACTTAATCTCAGCTCTCTACGTCTACGTGTTCTATGGCAGTGCCATAATATACAGTGAAAAACAAAATTTTTGTATGGCAACACTACGAAGAGTTTATCCCATTGGTTGCATTTTCGAAGCTAAATTTACTTTTTTCTAAAAAAGCAGATGTGTACAATTTTGGCAATCTAAGTGAAAACGTTCTCGAGTTATCGTGGTATGACGTAAGTTATACACTATTCAGCGTCTTTGTTGCCGTCTGCCACCACTTTCCCACCGTCCAATTTGTCTGCCATTTGTATCATGGATCATGAGATATAATTCTCTATTGCCTCACCAAAAATCAGTCTTTATGAAATCACGTAAGTAAATCGGTTTTCTTAGGCCTTCGAATCCATCCTCAAGAGCCTTCCACCACTGGAAGCCAGGCAGACTTCCGAATAAGTCATCAACGATGTTAAGAGAGTGTGATAAAATCGAAAAGTTTGTTTATGAAATGACGTAAGAATTTTGGTCGCCAGCTCTCCGCCTAGTTCGCGTACCTTGCGATTGTCACTCTCAATTTCTGTCTCTATCATACTGTTTGACGTTCCTTTTCTTCATGTTTTTACTTGAAAAATTCCGCGAACAGATCAAATGTCTTCTATTATATCGGGTTTTCTGGAGGCTATATTCACATACTCAAGAGAAGCAATAAATTGTTGGGCTTTTTCGGCATGAATGCCACTAATGTCGTATTTTTTGAAATCCAATTAAATGCTAAATGCAAATATATGAGATAGTAACTTTTAATATTTGAACTAATTTAAAATCAGTAATTTTTAACTAATTTTAAATTGAAGATTTCTATTAAGAAATAATACCATCAATGTACTAAAATTCGGTATATAAAACTTTACTATAACAACAACTTTAAACTTACAATCAAAATGAGCAGTTGTTTTTTTATTTGTGTTTTTAAATACCTTTTAGCCACTCAATAACCCTTGACTTAAAAACCTTTTGCTTGAGAGTGACGTTCGTGACGCAAGTGTGAAATTTTGGGAAGAGTTTGAAGGTAGTAAACGTGGTTGGATTCACATTGGGTTTTTGGATTTATATTGAGTGAATGGGCAGCTTTCCGATGGGATAAACAAATTTCACGTTTTTCAGAGTTGGGGGAGGGGGGTGGGGGGGTTAAACTAGCCAGGCGTTCTCCAATTTAATATAATGTAATATCAAATCAAGTGGCCTCGGTAGCTCAGTTGGTAAGCGCGCTGACTACCATCCCAGGGGTCATGGGTTCGAATTACACCTTGACACGGTCCCGCGCTATCCTTTCACTTTGTTTCTGTCAATTTCTGTAGCTTTATATCTTCTCCTACTTAGCAGGTTAGCACGATCGGCACCCCTTGGCCTCCGTCCTTGGGAGCTCTTGGTGAGTGCTATTAAATGGATTTTGTTTTCTTCTGTGAGAAAACTTATACCTGACTTTTTTCACCTGAATGTCGTCGAAAAGTGTGATTTCCGAATTTGTGTACAGTGGGGTGTAGGTTGGTGGGACAGGGCTGATTTTTCTTTTAAACGCTTTAGCATAATGTTTTATATATTTCATGGAAGCTTTTTAATTTGCTATGTTTATAGGGGTTTTGATGTCAAATGCATTTTTCCAGTTTTTTCATTTAACATTTTTTTACTTGGAAGCACTTACATTAAATTGTGACAATCTTCTAAACTACTTATTTTCATTTCATTTTATTTATCCATTTATAGGTGACATTTTACAAAAAGTTATAATGAGATTAATTTGTAGCTATATTATACAATAACTAATATAGAAACTACTAGACTAATTAGAAATTAAATAGTTCGAACTAAAATATAAAAAAAAATTAAACTTATACTTATTTAAAATGCAAAAGTAAAAACCAAACTAATTTCATGTGCTCGAGAACCTTGCATTTAAAATTTGCAAACATTTCAGACTCAAACAACAATCTCACATTTATTGGCAGAGAATTCCAAATAATAATGGACTGCATCAAGAACTGACGCCTAGATGTTAGAAAATTACGTCAAGGCACTAGTTGTTGAAATGTTAGAATATTTTATAATTATATTATATATTATATATATATATATATATTATATTATAATTATATATATTCCGATTTGCTTCAAATTTTATTATTAGGCCAATTTTACGATTAAAAATAATTTCATGTAATCACAACATATGCAAACAACATCGTTCAGTAATTTGGTGAACCAATAATACTTGGATTGTAATAATTCACAACATTCGTAACTCTTGAAATCCAAAGTTTTTCACTGGGTCACTATTTTACGAAGTTTTGTTGTAAAGAAAATTATTGTTCAGTCATCTTATGCATTGATTCAGAATTTGCTACTTTTGTATATATAGAGTGAGATTGAAAAAATAAGTTATTCAGTTGCATTTTGAAGTACATCGTGTATCTTTATCAGTTTTAGCTGCAATTGTTCTTTTGTCATGCCATTCAGCATCTCGCATAGTGTGGCGGAACATTGCACCGTTTTATGCATTCTACAAATAAGTCAACGTTTATGTGCCTTTCTCTTACCTAATTTTCGTACAAGTAAAGGTTTATGTGCCTTTGACAGTGTTAAACAGAATAAAGGAATTCTGTACGGAGAATACAAGAATTTTAAGAACTCTTATTCTTAACGATTCTAAATCAAATCATCTTGTATACAAATGGAAAAAAGCCAAAGCCTCGTCTGGGGCTTGAAACCGGGAACTTCCAGACGAGGCGGTTTTTTCCCTCTTGTATTAGATTTAGAACCATTCTATTCTCCATATTTGACTAATTCTAACAAGGGTACGTTCGATTCCCGTCCGGGGAAAATAAATAGAATTCTGTACATTAGTAACTCGACTTAATCTCGTAGTCTGAAATATATCATATAAGTAGCTGGGGTTCCGACACTTAAAAGTCCTACACAATAAAGTAACAACGCGATATCGATACGTCTTTTCAAGTGAAGATATATCTATGATATCGCCACCTCAAAATAACGTGCGTAATGTTTTGCTGCAATGTAGGATAGACCAGTAAATAGATAAAAATGCTGCAACCAAGAATGAAGTTGGCATAAGTAAAGACAAGGCCAAAAAGACGGACACCGAAAACATACCATTTAGTAGCGTTTAATGCACTATTTAGCTTTCTAATAGACTCATTGTCAGGACAAATACTTCGTACCCGTAGGTGAAAAGAGGATGGAAAAGGGTTCTTAATAGATTTAAACAGATTTGCGCTGGAGTAAAATTACTAGTCCCTCAGAATGAATGAAGCACAGAATAACTTTTCTAATTAGAGCACTTATCTGATGGCCTCATTAAACAGTTCTATGAAAGATAATTCCTAAGTTAAAAGCGGAATTGACAACTCGGATTTGCATTCCATTGACTGGTGAGAAATAAGAAGTATCTAAAATTGTTTTGTATATAATTAACCACTTTTTCTTGGCAGGATTCAAGCGTAGTAGCATATTGGGCCCCAAAATATACAGGGTGTCCCAGACTAATATGACTCTATTTTGCCAAATGAGTCCAGACAAGTAAAACATTGTATGGCACGAGGGGGCAAAATATCACCCTTCCGAGTTACAGGGTGATTAGTAATATATGCTATATTTTCATTTTCATTTTATTTCTTGAAAAGTACTGGGTACACGGTCTATTTGAAGATAGCATTGTATGTAGAATCTTAAGGTCTTTCCTATGAATGCTAAAGGCCCCTTCATTTTGTTTTGTTTTAACATACATTTCTGTTACAAAATTTCGAAAGCCCAAGGTATCCTCTTTAATGTAACATATTACAGCTTTTAGTCTAATCGGTCATATCGAAATTAGACGATATTTCTTTTAAATGACGTGTTTTCAATGGGCCATGTCAGACGAGTATTCTTGATGCAATATGCATACCGGTAAAAAAAGCAGAGAGAAATTTCTACAATTGTACTGCACTTTGGAGAGAAATTTTGCATCAAAAAGTATTCACTTGTTTTGCCGCACTAATATAACCGAAACAAAATATTTCTTGTTCAGAAGGTTCCGAAATTCACGTCCTAGCTCTCAACTCGAAATGAAAAATACACGCACACATTCAGTGCCTTACTTCTATATGAATAAAAGCCTGCAGCAAGTATACCAGTCTGGAGACGCCTACTGTGTTGTTAAACCGGTATGCATACTGCATCAAGAATGGGCCGATTACTAAGGGAACAGTTGTCCAAAACTTGATTTTCGTGAATATTTCTCAGTGTTAACTTATGATCCATTAGCTCAATAACCTCAATGGCAGTGTGAAACTTCTGTACTGGAATTGATTTTTGCATTGTAGTTGGTATATCACATTTCGAGTAGCTGCAAAATTTTCAACCAGATTTTTCATATATACACTGAAAATAACAGTTTTCGGGTCGTAAGGGTAAAGCCAAAACCCTCGAGAATACTTCCCAAGACATGAAACAGAAATATATACATACGTATGCGTTGTGAGTCCGTTTTCTAAAAAGTTATATATTGATACTTATGGAAACCTGCCAAACATTTACTTTATATGTATTTACTATAGAGCCTAAACTACTATCCATATAGGAAAATAGTCTTCTAGTAATTTAAAGCTTGGTTCCTTACCTTCCCAAAGGCTACACTTCGTATATACTTACATAACAAAATAATAAATTAGCTTTGATTACAAAGTAACCTTACC
Source organism: Dioctria linearis (assembly GCA_963930735.1). Taxonomy (NCBI): domain Eukaryota; kingdom Metazoa; phylum Arthropoda; class Insecta; order Diptera; family Asilidae; genus Dioctria; species Dioctria linearis. The sequence continues at coordinate 83,748,708 of OZ005741.1, read as the reverse complement.
ATTTTACGATCAATACCTCTCAGCTGAGTTATAATTGCATGTCTATATGTGCAGCTGTAGTCCGCATCTGTAGGCAGCTACATTCGATATCATCAGCCCACGGCATCCCATGACGGTACAGCGACATTACAATGATTACTCAACTGAGAATTTTTCTTTGAGGAATCTTAGTCATTTGGTTAAGATAAATTTTTTTAAATAATTTTGTTAGGAAAGGTATGAAAATTTAATTACGGTTCTCGAAAGATAAGAAAGCAAGCTTAAGATTATCAGAACACCATTTCTCTGTATGAATAGTAGTTTAGGGCGGAGGAGCTATTCAAATCAAACTTTTGTAAGTTTTACATAAGAACACTGCAAATATTTTAGAATGTAAAGACTCCGTTGGGCCTCGCATGTGGTAGGGTGGTAGTCTGTTTCATGGCTTGTGAAGTATTCTCGAGGGTTTTGGTAAAGCCCACACTTCTTAAAGTATTTCTTATGATGTTTCCAAATTTTTAGATTTCGCAAGATTGCAGTTTCCAGCAAAGTACAGAAAGTTTTTTTGTTATAAGTTGGCCAACATTCTTGGATGCCATTCTCGAACGATTTTTTCTAACTGACATCAGCTGACACAGCTCTAACGCCAAGTGTGACTTGTGTCTGTGGTCTGGTATTTTCTTACTCCTCGAAACACCAATTAACTACGTATTCGAAAAAGATATCGCTCCTCATCCATCCTTTTTCTGTTCCTAAAAACAGTTTCGTTGGGTTGCAATTTACAATATCCTTTGGTGACGCAAATATGAATAGGCCACCATTGGGGAACATTTTTCTGCCCGCAGAAAATAAAATTTTTGAATCCACGGCATGTAATTACTTTACTGGTTTTCGGGCCAAGAAAAAAATTTGTTTTATCCCGATTTAGTATTCGGGCAAGGTAATTTAATCTGTCGTGCTATCCGATATTTTTTATACCGTTGATGAAATCTAACGGGTATACTAAGTTTGTCATTTCGTTTGCGCACGATAACTCGAGAGCGCGTTCACTTAGAATGCTGAAAAGTTCGAAATGAAGTTTGAAAATGAGACCAATTCGGCAACTCTTTCGTGGGCTTGCCATGCAAAAATTTCGTTTTCCACTGAGAACGCGACATCATAGATAGCTGAAATTTGGTACATGGTGTTTTTATAATAATAACAAAAAATGGACTAAATGGGGCAACCTCTTCTTGCTGTTGCCATATAAAAATATAAGTTTTTTACGTATACTGTGAAAACGATCAGTTCTAGACATTTTTATTGTACTAAAAACTTGTTTAGAATATGAAATCCTATAAAATTGGTTATAATCATTTTTTCTGTACGACGAACCGTTCCAGAAACATGTGGGAAAAACCACTTCAAAAATCAAAAATGCACTGATGGGTGACCATACGAAATTTCATACGCGCATTCACCTAGGGTATCATAAGAATTGGTCTTAGACCAATTCTAGCTTTTTTACTTGTTAAATATTGGTCCAGTTCACGAGCTATTTCAAAAACAAAGGCATCAGTACTTATGCATCAACCATTGCTTTGAAATTTTTTTATGATTATTTACTACCTATCTTTTATTTTTAATTAATCGATTACGTATTAAATATTTTTGTCCGCACACCAAAACTGCCATTTTAGTAGTCGAACAGCATAAATGGAATTTCTTAAAATGCGTCCGAATACTAAAGGTTTAACAAGAAAAAATTGTTTAACTTTTTCTGTATATTTGGCGCAGCCGGTAGGATCTAACGTTTTTTGATAGATCGAGAGTTCGATAGATCGATATTAATATCGTGTGTTGTAACTTATTTCGCGGGCTCAAAAATTTAAAAGTGACGCACAAAGAATTTTTAAACGTGAGGAACAATAATCAATCAACGCAAAACAAAAATAAAATAAATTGAATTTTTTAAAAAAAAGGAAAGCAAAAAATAATCAGTGCACAAGTGGAGTAGTGGAAAAAATGAAAAGAAAAAAAATCACCAGTACAAAAGGATTGCTGAATAACCTTCAGAAGCCGAATACAGCATACGACTTAACCACAAAAAATAAGTCTTCAGAAAAGGCCAAAAGACTTTGTGATATGTAAGCAAATTTAATTGTAATTTATAATTAGTTTCAACCGATTAACCAATTTAAAAAAATTATACAAGAGTGCTTACTGTATACAAAGCCTATATAAAAATATTTCTATTTCTATTAAATCTCAAACAGAATTTTATTTCAAAAAGCAGCACACATTGACAATAAATTTTACAGAGATAAAAGGTTAGCTAATTAATTTATTTTTAACACATAAAAAAACACTTAATTTACATGAATCAGCACGTTTTTCTTTATTGTTTTGCTTGTAATATGCTGAAATACCTTTTAACTTAAATTTCTATAGCAATAATTAAAACATTAACATAAATCGTATATTTCTTTCAACTTAATCTTATTATTAATATATTGTCACCATTTGCTTTCATACTTTTAAATACTACAAATTACTCTAATTTTGCGGCATAATTTCATAACATAAAGCTCCAAACTATTCATGAAGCCAAAGTGCTTCGGTAGCGAGCAAACCTATTACGAGCTGTTAATTTCTTTGTAATTTTTTCTAGCAAACTAAAATCCTCGATAATTGTTATTTATTTATTTCTCTACCAAAAAGACTAAAATCGAAACTCAAGACGCCCCGCAAACGTGCAAAGTCTTTGTCTGACGTCTATGAATCAGAAAGTGAGCTAGAGCAACTCTCTTTTGAAAGTGTAAGCCCACCAAGAACAGAAAAAACCACCTGTCACAAGATAAATGGAAATCACGAAAACCTGGCACAACAAAATCAACAGGGTACATCAAACCACATTACGAGATTTAGTGACTGCCAATTAAGAAGTGGACACTCCTCCAAATGGCACCCACTTTTCCCTCAAATGAAACAGTGAATGCACTAGAAAAAGAATCTAAGCTGGCTAGCGGTTTGGTCCCTAACTACCCAGAAGGTAATAGAAACGATGCAGCGAACGAGCTTCATAACTTTCTTGGCTGCTGTAAGCAAGTCCATAAGGCGTTATCGTCAGAAGAAGAAAAACAATTTTGATTCCCCTCTCGAAGACTAAGCGCCGCGGTGAAGCTCATGACTTAATCAAGTATCTAGATATTCAGACGCTAACAGAACTAGAACAATTGCCCCTCAATGCTGTTGCCCCAGCAAAATCCATAAATGATATTCTGGGCGAAATTCGCAAATGTATTCAGATTCCCGGTGAAAGAATCCGTACATTTGGCGCAAGGTTAAACAAGTACGTAGTCGAGTGCAAAAGGGCGATTAAAAATAAATACGATGAGAACAATCTCGCTCTCACGAAGGAAATTGAAGAGGAAGCTTGTTACGTCCTCGAAACCGGACTTCTAAGCCCCGTGATAAGGCAAGTTTTGATCACTCAAAGAGTAAGTTCACTTGACGAGCTTATTCAAATTGCTGTGGAAGTAGAGAAAACAGAAGAGAGGCAAATTCATGGTAGACATATGCAAACAAGCTTGTTCGACCATACCTCCACTTTCAGTGAGAAAGAAGTTGAGCGACTAAAGATTATCGCGAATTAAAATTCGACGCGACCGTTAAATAAATAAATTATCAAAATTAAATTTTATCCGCCAAGTTAAGGGCTCTTCTATGCCCTATCAACATTCAATAAGCCAGCAGCACGGTAACGTTTCCTTTCTTTCTCTTCATCTGTGATCAGTGCAAATGCATTAGCACTTGTCACTGATCAGCAATCCGGGTGCACCCAGCTGTGGTCATTGAACTGCACGGTCTGAGGTATTGAAAGCAGCAATAGGCATAACACTATTGTTGTTTTTTTTACCTCGCTGTGTCGTTGACTGCTGCTGGTGGCGCCCAAATATTTGTGTTGTTGTGTGTCGCTTTTTTTCTTTTTTGCTTTTTTGTTTTTGCCTTCAGAATGCAGAATTTTATTTTAGATTTCTGCAACATTCGCGGATTAAGAGCAAATCGGTTTTCGGTGTACTGCCACCTTAACTCAAAAAATCCGGCATATTTTGCGCTAAGTGAAACCAAGGTCGTTTCTGATGCTGATATTTATCAGTATCACGTCCCTGGTTACAGCTTCGTGCCTCTTTTTTCTCAACATAGAGGGATCGCAGTATATATTCGGAATGATGTGGCCTTTACTATTCTTCAAGATTTTCCTTCTGCTAATCCAGAGTTTAATTATATCTGGATTAGGTTCAAACTTCACAAGCACATCATATACTTCTGTTTCCTTTATCGCAGCCCAAATATGTCTGATGACGACACGGTATCCGTATTTGACAATATCTCCAACAATATTGATCATTTGCTTTCTGTTTCCCCGTCTTCCGAAATCGTCCTGGCAGGCAGTCCCAAAGCTGTCTTATCTCATTAAAACAAGATCATAACTTAACCACACCCGTTTCTTTTGATGGAGCATTCATTTCTGATTCACCGTCACAAAGCATTCTTGGCATTAATATTTCCAGTAAGTTAAACTGGACAGATCACATCTTCTCTGTTGCCAAAGAAGCATCGAAATGTCTTGGATTTCGGAAAAGGTGTAAGAAATATTTCAGCCCGTCAAATCTAGCGCTCCTCTACAAGTCCCACATTAGACCTAGAATGTAATACAACTCCCATATATGGGCCGGGGCTGGTCGCACAGCCTTAGCTTCATTGGATATTGTCCAAAAGAGAGCCTTTAAGCTCACTGGCGATTTGGTGATAGCTTGTCAACTCGACTTATTTGAGCACCGCCGCAATGTTGTTGTCTTTCACTCGTTTATCGCTACAAGTATGGCCAATGTGCTGATGAAATATCTAGTCTAATCCCTTGATTCCTGCACGCAATACTCGCGCTGCAAACCGCGAACGTCTTTTAAACCTTCAAATTACTTTCGGCCGTACAGTAAAATTCCGTTATGCTTTTTTATCCCGAACAGTGCGAATGTGGAACAGCTTACCATCTTCTATTTTTCCTCCGGCATATAATCTGCGGAAGTTTAAAAAATAGCATGGGAAAATAGAGAGCGTGAGTCTCAACAGCAATCGGAAAAATAAACGGGGCTAGCCTAATCCACCCTATGGCTATGCCTACTACCAAAGGGTGTAAAGAAAACGAAAAACAGTAGCCAAAAATCCATCTCCCAAAATAAGAACCATATTTACAATACCTCCAATATAAACAAACAAATAAATAACATGATACGTTCAGTAGGAAAGAATAACACTCCCAATAGCAACACATTTTTACCAACAAGCCAAGAGAAGCAACTGCATGGGCCAAATTCAAGAAATAAAAATAACGAAGCTTCCGAAACTTCAGCTGCAAATACAAGCACAATAAAACCACTCAGTAGCAGAAATGTGATATGAATACCTCCTCGATCAGAAATGGTATTAGAAATACCAGCAGAAGACTATAAACAAGAGATGTTATGCTTTTCGCAAAAATCGCGCCAGGAATATTCACGGCCAATGGAATCGTGAAACAAAGATATGGAAAAATACAATTAAGTGTTATTTATACCCACGAAAAGGAAGTAGAACTGCCTACTTATCACCAGAAATTGGAGTTCCTAGATAAGTACGATATCTATACGTTGGAAAAAAGGCTACAAACCTACAAACTAGAAGAAAGGCGGGCCATAAAGGGTCTCTGTCAAGAGCTTAATGATGTTTTCCATTTATAAGGTGACCACTTACCTTACTCAAATGTAACAACACACACTATACCTCTCAAACATGACACAGCTCCCATAAACCAGAGACCGTACAGGCTACCAGAGGTTCATAAAAACGAAATTAATGAGCAAATTCGTGAGATGCTAGAGGATAAAATTATTGCTCCAAGTAATAGCCCAAGGAACTCACCATTACTACTAGTTTCAAAGAAACCATCGCCAAACGGGTTAAAGCGTTGGAGAATTGTAGTGGATTTCCGTAAACTCAATGAAAGCACTATAGGCGAAGCATTCCCACTGCCAAGAATAGAGGACATCTTGGACTAATTAGGAAATTCGCGCTATTTCTCAACGCTGGACTTAGCAGGTGGATATCATCAAATTTTAATGGATCCATCCGATAGTGAGAAAACTGCCTTCAGTACAGCTTATGGCCATTACGAATTCCCTCGAATGCCATTTGACCTGAAAACTGCGCCAGCTACTTTCCAAAGAGTTATGCACCAAGTTTTAACGGGTCTTCAAAGCTTGAAATGTTTCATTTACTTAGACCACTTTGTAGTATATGGCGAGAGCCTAGACGATCACATTAAAAAGCTCAGAGAAATATTCTACAGGCTGAGGGAATATAATCTAAAACTACAGACAAGCAAATGTCAATTTCTTCGGAAAGAGATGTTCTATCTGGGACATAAATGTTCCAATGAAGGCTGCGCTCCGGACCCCGACAAAGTGAAATGTGTATATAACTTCCCAAGGCCCCATACTATAAAACAGTTAAAAAGCTTCCTTGGCCTAGCTAATTATTTTTAGATTTTCATTCCTAATTTCTCTAAAATAGCAGAGACCCTCACAAAGCTTCTCCGTGGAAAACAAAAATTTGTGTGGAATGACTTATGTGAGACTTCATTGAACAAGTTAAAAGAATTACTAACACCAACTCCGTTACTAGTGTAGAAAATGCTGAGCGTATCAATTCCATTTTTATCTTCACCAATACAACCATAGCCCAGGTTCATCATCTATCAACCGACTCATCATTACTAGTCAGTTCATCACCGATCTTTATTGCGCTCGCATCGTCGAAATCACTCGAAGAAGATTTTTATGAACTCGAGCTTGTAATCTATAAGAGAAATATAGAAATCGTTTTAGTTTTACTCGTGTCTTTAATTTCACGCTCCTTTCCACATTTTTTACATGGTGCCGAAACCCGGGAGACGCGAAGCGGGTATATAGGAGTCAACGATTCACGCGAGTTTAACGCAACGTTAACGGAACTAATATTTTTAAACCGAAAACGCTATTTAACGAAAACTAGAGAAACCATGGATATCACGTATCGCGCAACGTGCCGCGGACAATTAACGAAAATCTTGAAGGCAGCTATGGAATATGTAGAAACATCGCGTATGTTAACTGATAGCGAGACTGTACAAGAAGAATTAGAGGTACATCTTGCAAAGGTAAAAGCTTGTCACGCAGCCTTAAAGGATGCTGATAAGGCCGTACGCCCCCTTATCAAAGAAGATAATCACACTGCAGAATGTAACAGCATAGTTGAGTACGACGAAAAGGCCACAGCGGTAATAGCACGAATAGAGTACAGACTCAATGTTGTGCGTCGCCCAGCAACTGCCCTTCAGGCTCCAAACATACAAGAACAAGCTAGTGAAAATAGTTCATCGAATGAAACCATAACTGAAAACACAAGCAGCTTATCGGCTGTAAAATTACCAAGACTAGAGCTGAAAAGATTCAACGGCGAATTCAGCCAATGGTTACCCTTTTGGGAACAATTTCGGACTTCAGTGCATTTGAATTCATCTCTAGATAGCTCCACAAAATTTAATTATCTGCAGACTGTATTAACGGGAAAAGCTGCGACCACAATGTCAGGCTTAACCCCTTCTGAAGCGCGCTACAACGAAGCGATAGAGATGTTAAAAGAAGAGTATGGCTGTCCTGATCGCATAATCGACAAATACATACAACAGATGATGGCCATACATCCTATTAAATCGAGAAGTGATGCCGTTGCTCTTCGACGTTTATATAGCCAACTCACTTCTACAATGAGATCCCTTAATGCATTGAATGTTACTCCCGCGCAATACAATATAATGTTAAGATCCATTATACTTCAGGCTCTTCCTAGTGATTTAAGAGCTGCTTATCATCGGAAAAACTTAGAGCCACAAAGCACGACTGCTGTGCAATCTGAAACAACAGTACTTGAAACAACGGCGGGTTCCATCGAATGTGATTCTCAAATAAAGAGTTTATTAAATTTTATAAAATGCGAAGCAGAATCATTAGAACGAGCTAACATAATAAACGAACCTAAACAAACGAATGAACGAAATAATCAAACGACACGAACGGCCACCGGATTATTTACGCTTTCTCAATCGCCGAATAATTGTTTCTTCTGTTCTTCTAAGCAACATATAACCAAGGATTGCGATTCCAACGAAATAACAATACAACAACGGAAGGGCAAATTAAAAGAAAGTGGAAGGTGTTTCAGATGTTCGCTACCTAAACATTCTTCGAGAAATTGTAAAAATAAATTTATGCGGTGCAAAAGGTGTAGCGGTCGACATGCAACGTCAATGTGCGACCCGGAATACCCTAGAAAAAAAACAGATGTTCAAAAACAAATTATAAATCCGAAGTTAAATGCAGATACCAGTCAGTCAAAACAAACAAACGCCGTTAGTCTCTTATCATCGAATCATGAGTCTGTATTTCTGCAAACAGCTTGCGCATTTGCATTCTCGAAACAAGAGAAAAATAAAGCCTTTGTGCGAATTGTGTTTGATAGTGCCAGCCAACGTTCCTGTATTCGAGAAAAACTTTCCAAACGATTAAATTTACCTGTTGTAGGTGTTGAGGCAGTAAATATTATTCCGTTCGGTAGTGAAACGATGATGTCTCAAACAATTTGCAATCAAGTGAGACTCGTTTTGAAGGGCCAATTTAGTAATGAGTGCTTATCAATAATTGCGCTTGAAGTGCCAGAGATATGTCTGGACATATTGCCAATTCCACGTGATATTCACCCTGAGCTACAAGAGCTTCAACTGGCAGATTCACGGACACCGACGAATTCGCCCATTGATGGAATCAGTATATTGATCGGTGCTGATTTTTATTGGAGATTTGTTACAGGTGAAGCAAAACTTCTAACCGAACGTCTTGCTGCGGTAAACACAAAACTTGGCTGGACCCCGCATGGTCCAACGATAGATTATAAACAAGAAATTTCTGCGCAGGTAACATCACTCATGGTAAATTCTTTCGCTTTTACTGAATTTAATCTCACCCAATTGCGGAGCCTCGAAGCTCTAGGTATTACTAACGATATATCTGTTTATAATAAAGAATTTCTGGAAGAATTTTTAGAACAATCAGTACAATGGAGAGATAATCGGTGTGAGGTCTCGCTGCCATGGAAGAACGATGATTATATAATAGACGATAATTATTTCGGAGCAATGACTCGCCTCAACGCTCTGACTCAGAAACTAAGAAGAAATGAGGATAAAGTTCTGGAATACGATAAAGTGGTTTGGGAAATGATCCACTCAGGAGTGGCGGAGCCAGCAAGAGTTAGTTCAACAAATAGGAAAGTGTTTTATTTGCCGCATCGACCCATCTACCGGGATGATAAAGAAACTACGAAGATTAGAATGGATTTGATGCTTCTGCGCATGCACCAGGAAGGAAGTCATTAAATGAGTATTTAAATCAAGGCCCAAATCTTCTTCCAAACCTCCTATCTATACTGTTGGGGTTTCGTATAGGTAAGATAGCAATAGTTGCCGACATCGAAAAAGCTTTCTTACAGATTAGCATCAGACAGGATCAACGTGATTCTCAACGGTTTCTCTGGTACGAAAAGCCACTGATGTCAGGAAAAGCCCTTCCAAGAATAAAAACGTACAGATTAGTGCGGGTCACCTTTGGCGTAAACAGCAGCCCTATTTTATTGAATGCAGTCATCACGAAACACCTACAAAAATCCAGGAGTAGCTTTGAAAGGACTTGTGTCATACTTGCAGCAAATTTATACGTCGATGATTTATTATCAAGAGTTGATACTGTTGAGTCTGCCATAACTCTCTACAACGAAGCAAAGATAGTTATGAGCTCTGCAGCGATGAATCTTAGGAAGTGGAATTCAAACAACGATCAAATAAAACGACTTTATCATGACCGCGGTGATAACATCAATACCTGTCCGACGCAGACGGTACTAGGAACTATGTGGTGCACCCTAACGGACGAAATCCAGGTAGATTTATCATCAGTACAGAAATTTGTAGAATCTAATTTCAGAGGCACGAAGAGAAGCGTACTTCAATCAATTTCTAGGATTTACGATCCTTTAGGACTTTTGAGTCCCTACATAATAAAAATAAAAATTCTTATGCAGTCGATATGGAAACTTAAGCTGCCATGGGATGATATACTACCAACGGATTTATTATCACATTGGCAGGCATGGTGCCTCGAGCTAACAAACCTGAAAGGTCTGTACTTCCCGCGCTGTATATTCCATTCCATTAGTACAGAGGACAATGATGTCGTCCAACTACATCTCTTTTCTGACGCAAGTCCCAAAGCTTATGGAGTAGCTGCCTACATAAGAAAACAATCAAATACCGGTAATATTTCAGTTAACTTACTATGCGCTAAAAATCGAGTAGCTGCTCTCAATCAAAATAATGACAACGAATTATCATTACCAAAACTGGAATTAATGGCTGCACTTATTTCTAGTCGTCTGAGGGTCTTTTTGGAGAAAAATCTATCACTTAAGTTTAATGCGACCTTCTTTTGGACAGACTCAAGTATAACACTTTCTTGGATTAACGGAAACACAGATAGATGGAAGCCATTCATAGCGAATAGGGTACGTGAGATCAATCTTTCATCAAAGGGATGTCACTGGAAGAATTGTCCCTGCGGACTTACTAACAAGAGGTGTGAGTGCAAAGACTCTACTTTCCTCTCAAGTTTGGGGAACGGGCCCCACTTGGCTATCCCATGCGCAAGAAATGTGGCCAATTAAGAGTAGAAATGATATATCATTATTAAATTCATCTCAAAGTCAGAGCCCAACAATTGTTCTAGGAAAGTATGATAATCCAATTATGCAGATAGAGACTATGAGCAGTTTTCTCAGGCTAATCCGTATTACAGCCTATGTTTTTCGGCTAATATATATTATGTGTTACATCCCAATAAAGAGAAAAAACTAAAGCATTTGTCGGCAGAAGAGCTCGAAGTAGCTACATTGTACTGGATAGCCGTAGAGCAAAAACGTTATTACTGCGAGGAGATTGAATCATTAAATCAACGGCAGGCAATTGATAGGCACTCTAGAATTTTGACACTAGATCCATGCATAGATGAAAAGGGAATTCTCCGTTTGGGGGGACGATTACAACAAATTAATGATGAAACGAATATTGCTCATCCTATCATACTTCCAAAAACGTCTCACCTTAGTCTCCTTCTTTCTAGACACGCTCATCAAGAAACGAATCATGGCGGAACTAATGTTGTACTTGCCCATTTAAGAAAAAAATATTGGATAATGAGGGGACGGCAACTTATTAAGAATGTCCTTAGCAAATGTGTTGTTTGCAAGCGCCTAATGGGAAAATCAGCTAACGAACCTTTTGCTCCCATTCCCAAAGATCGACTTTTAGGATCCAGAGCATTTAATATCACTGGAGTTGACTTCGCGGGGCCCTTGTTCGTGAATTCATTCAACGAAGGAGCATTAACAAAGGTATATATAATGCTATTTACGTGTGCCGTTATCCGAGCTGTTCACCTTGAACTGGTGCACGATCTGACAACTGAGAGCTGTCTTCATGCTATACGCCGTTTTATATCGCGGCGAGGTGTACCTACAATCATCTACTCGGACAATGCAAAAACCTTCAAACGTGCTGACTACGAACTTCAACCGCTGTACAAGCAGGTAAATACCGAATCGATAACTTCATTTTCAGCTAATAATTGTATTAGATGGAAGTATATAGTGGAACGAGCCCCCTGGTGGAGAGGTTGGTGGGAACGCTTAATACGCACTATCAAGAGCGCACTATCAAGAACGCACTATCAAGAACGCACTAAAGGCGACCATCGGGCGAGGAGTATTAAATCATGATCAACTACAAACGATTATAACTGAGGCTGAAGCGGTCCTAAACTCGAGACCGCTGACTTATATTACCGATGATCCTAAAGATCTTCAACCATTGACTCCAGCAAATTTTCTTTTATGTCCAACGCAAGTTTCCCTTCCAAACGTCGGAACAAAACACACCAAAACCAGCGGCGATTTGAACGATATCTGGAGAGAGCGTCATAAATACATCAACTTATTTTGGAAACGATGGACTTCAGAGTATGCTCACCAGCTAAGATCTGCCCACCATACGAAAACACCTCCATCATCGCATATTCAAGAAGCTGATGTTGTGCTGATTTATGAACAAAAAATACCTCGATTACTTTGGAAACTTGCTAGAGTAGCTGAGATATTTACGGGACGTGACGGATGAGTACGCGCATGCGAAGGCAAAGGCAAAAGGCTTCGACGACCTATCCAAATGCTATATCCCTTGGAGGTTCAATAACTGTTGTTCAGTTGTCGGCGGGGAGGATGTAGAAAATTCTGAGCGTATCAATTCCATTTTTATCTTCACCAATACACCCATCGCCCAGGTTCATCATCTATCAACCGACTCATCATTACTAGTCCCCTCCTCTTCTATTATGGATTGAAAGTTTCCTATCTAGTCGCCAAATACGTGTTGTATTAGATGGCGTTACATCGGAACCGAATCCCATAAATGCCGGTGTGCCTCAACGCTCTGTTATTTCTCCAACTCTCTTTTTAATTTTCATTAATGATCTGCTTTCCCTTACTTTCAATCCCATCCATAGTTTCGCAGATGACAGTACTCTAGATTTCGCTTACTCCTTTTACACTCTTGCGGAATCCAGGGGAATGCCGCATGTGTTAAAGGAGATTCCATCACTAGACCATTGAATAACGACCTTAAAAATATCCTCGCTTGGGGCAAAGCGAATCGCGTCGAATTCAATGCATCTAAGACCCAAAGCTGTCTCATCTCATTACAACAAGATCATAACTTAACCATACCCGTTTCTTTTACTGGAGCATTAATTTCTGATTCACCGTCACTAAGTATTCTTGGTATTAATATTTCCAGTGAGTTAAACTGGACAGATCACATCTTTTCCGTTGCCAAAGAAGCATCGAAATGTCTTGGATTTCTGAAAGGGTGTAAAAAATATTTCAGCCAGTCAAATCTATATTAAACCTAGAATGGAATACAACTCCCATATATAGGCTGGGGCTGGTCGCACAGCGTTAGCTTCATTGGATATTGTCCAAAAGAGAGCCTTCAAGCCCATTGGGGATTTGGCAATAACTAGTCATATTGACACAATCGAGCACCGCCGCAATGTTGGATGCCTTTCGCATCTTTATCGCTATATGCATGGTCAATGTTCTGATGAAATATCTAGTCTAATCCCTTGTAGAATGATTCCTGCACGCAATACTCGCGCTGCAAACCGCGCACGTCCTTTAACCCTTCAAATTACTTTCGGCCGTGCAGTAAAATTCCGTGATGCTTTTTTATCCCGAACAGTGCAAATGTGGAACAGCTTACCATCTTCTGTTTTTCCTCCGGCATACTATCTGCGGAAGTTTAAGGGCGACATACATCGGTACCTCCGCCAATCTCCTCATATCCCCTAATCCTTTCCCTATCTCCTTCCTGCCATGCTGTGCTTTGCATCGTAGGGTATCCCCTGAGCTTGGCTTAATAACATAAAAAGAAAAAAAAATCGTAACGACGTGTGTTGCAATGCGTTATGTAAGTAAGGAGAAAGGGGTGTGAGTTAAATATAAGACGGCAATCACTGAGGACAGTGATAAAGTAGGTTGGCCGAGCTGAAACAAGATAAATGCAAATTCCAGGGAAAACCCGCGTGCAGGAAAATATTCAGACCAACAACGAATATAAGTGTGCTACCTTCTGTGGGTAATAAAACTCGACGATATTAATGGGACCAAAGTAGGTAAAATGTGTTGTCTTTCAGTATAAAAATAAGGTAAAGACATTAAATCTTTGCCGGCATGTTTGGGTCTGTCCATAGTTAGTGCATGTTTAATATGTATTGATATTATAACACGAGAAATGTAAGGGATGATCGGCTTTGGTGACCGAGTAATTTAGTTTTAGTCTGGTCGGTGCATTAAGAACGTTAGAAAGTTAAATTATCAGCGAGCACGGAAGATAGTTGATAGAATTCTTATACTTGAGACTTGTCGTATAATATTCATATGTTTATGATATATATGTATATTATAATTGCATCGCAGAATGAAAGTACATACTGTACCTGAAAATAAGTCTAGTCGGCCATCAAAATTAATAAAAATTCTACCTAAACATTTTGTGGAAATTTCTAAAAAGAAAAAATTACTTATTGCTTTCTAACATAAAAGTGCATCCAGTAAATTTCTAAAAAAAAAAATGGCGGCCTTCCCTACATCAGGTCGTGGCATCGTTGTTAGATTTTATATTCGAGCGAGGCACTGCTCGCTGCCCGGCCAATGCATAAAAATTCGAAGGAAGAAATTTCCAGTAAATTTCTAAGAAAAACGTGTGAGCTTCTCTTCATCGGATCCAGACAACAGCGATTTTGTATGGAGCGAGGCATTGGTGGCTTCCCCTTTGAGCACGTCATCAAGTGCCAAGTCGAGGCATCGTCGAGGCATCGTTAATTTTATATTCTAGAAAAGCGTCGCATATTTTTGGTTACACGTGGCCAGGTTTTGTATGACATTAGTTTGTCTATGACATAAGTGTAAATGATTAAAGAGGGGACTTTGATCTTTTGCAATTTTGTAACAGGAATGTACATATGTTAGTGGATGTATTTTTAAATAAATACCAAAAAAAAAATTAAAAACGAAAATATTGAATTTGAAGCGTCATAAGTCTATAGTGGGGAGTGGTATGGGGTGTTTTTACATTCATAGGAAAAACCTTAAGTTTCTGTATACAAATTCGTCTTAAAATAGACCGTGTACCCTGTTACTTTTCAAGATTCAGGGTGTTTAATTAAAAAAGAGCATATTTTACTAAGCACCTGAAACTCGGTCCCGCCTGCCGTACAACTTTTTACTTGTCTGGATGAGAGGAGTCATTTGGCAGAATATAGTCATATTAGTCTTGGACACCCTGCATAGAATGGAGGTCATTATTTATGCGAAAAACACCATCTTGAGCTAATCCAATTTGTTTTGAGATGTACAATTGAGCATCATCAGCATAAAGGCGCAGTTTACTGTAACGCAATGTGATAAATCATTGATGAAAAGAGAAACCAACAGAGGACCCAAGATATACCGTTCCGGTACTCCTGAAGATACCAGTTAAAAAGTGGAGTATACCTTTTAAGAATGCACAGATAGATGCCGATCCCTCAAGTAACTCCGAATAAGTTTTGCAGCCTGGGTAGAGAAATTAAATTATATTATCAGTTTCTATCGCAGACAAGGCGAAAATTACACCACACCGTTCGCAAGAGAACGTAAATGCGAATTAATATGTATATGTCAGATAAATTATGTACCGGTGTATGAATTTTTAGGGAAAATGTAATGATTTAATGAATAACTTTGTGTGTAAGAATGTAAACCGTTGCAAAATAAGACATGCTAGATTTCAGATTACATTTTAACATTGAATATATTAACAATATTTTCTCGATTGACTTGAAATATTTGAGATCTTATTACTAAATTGTATAAAGTTACAGCTTTTCAAGCGCATTAAAAAAAAGTTTCCACTTCCATAACTTTAATCACAACTTTCTAACTGCAACTCTTTCAATTTTATCACTTCGGTTATATTTTCCGGTAAATCCCGGACCTTTACAAAATAAAACCAGCACAAATATGTACTAATGGAACTCTTCCTTCCACGTCACTTTTAATACTATCTGGCATTAGATTACAATGCTCGTCTATTGCCGTTTAATATATTTTTATTAAATTTTAATTTTTTTTTAATTACTTTTTAATACATCATGCATACACTATCCTAAATTTATTGCAATCTATTTTTTACGTATTGCTTATGATGACCTTAATTCTAAAATGGTATTAAAATATAACCTTATATTTTAAACTAATATGCAGAGTGCAAATTTTCATTATGACTTCTACCATTAGTAATTGTTGCTTGCTAAGCCCGGAATGATTTGAACAACACCAACATTGCTATCAATATTTATTTGAAAAACGGAATATATTAATGTTTTTCTAAAATAGGATCGTATAATTATCCCTTGTATCAATTTTAAGGAATTTGTAAGGGGTGTTCGTATCCATATAGAATCGCTTTCAAAATTGTTTAAGCAAATGTCGGACAATCTGGCTGCGATTTTAACGATTAGTATGGACAAGAGCCATAGCTAATATTAGTAATAGGAAAAATAGGAAAAAGCTACGTTACTAAAGTACGAGCTGTATACAATTCTGAAGAGTATATTTCTCTAGCTTTGAACTCCATTATTTTATGTAACTGCGACTTATTCTTTTGTTCAAAATTTAGTGCCATTTTGCTACAAAGTTGATATTTATCCTTATACGTCTTAAGATAGTACCCAATACGATCTTATCACTTGAAAATCTGCATATTAAGGTCATAGTAGCACTTTTGAGAGGAATATCAAGAATTCATAGTTAAACAAATCCATAAAATACTTCTGTAAACATCTGGTCACAAAACCAAAGAAAAGTATTATAAATACTATGCAACGTCTTTACAAGCAACATTTTCCGTATCTTCCACTTTTCTTTTTCTTGAAGTAGAAAGAAGGCGGACATTAATCTAATGTATAACATAAGTGTAAAACACATAAACAGAATTAATCGCAGTAATGGCAAAATCTATTAAAAGATTTTGTACCCTACTCATAATATTCTTCTTTAAGAGGGAAGTTTTGTATTAATCCTAACATTCTAATAAAATTGAAGTCAATATATTGCAATTTTTCATGAGGTTGCAACTAATTCTTCATATTAATAAAAAAAAAATAATTTATTTTTTCAAATCTTTATTAAATAGTAGCCTGTTAAATTTATTCTTATTAAAACTTGTTATATGCCTCCTTTCAGGCTTATAAGAGATGCTAGCTCGATGAAGAATGGGTGGGTCAATTTAATCTTGGACGTCACGTGGTTTGAGAGTCCATGAACTTTATGTTACCGGTAAATAAATTAAAAGGACGGTTTCCCAATACTTTATAAGTTTATTGTTAATCAACTAACTTGAAGGAGTAGCATTATGGTTTTATCGGAACAGTACAAGAAAGTAGAGTTCTTAAAAATTGGGTGTTAACCCTGAGTTAAGTCAAGAAAGTATATACAGTGAGATTCATACGAACTGCAGACATGCCCAGAGGAAGGGATTTTAATATTAAGATATTACAATTACGCAAGGGGATAGTTCCTGGATGGAACCAGCAAAATATGTTACGCCAAATGCCAGTTCCTGGATGGAACCACCAAAAACTTTTACGCCAAATGGCAGTTCCTCGATGGAACCACAAAAAATGTTGCGCAAAGGGATAGTACTTGGATGAAACTATCAGAATGGTTACACAAGGAGGTGTTACCAAATATGGTTGCATAATAAGCTGGTATTTGGCATTACTGTACTTGCAGCACGTGCATATCTGAAAAATTCCTGTGAGCACTTTCACAAACCACATGTGACAATACAACCTTTGGTGGTTATGGTAGTGTAGCTCGAAGGAATTCGATAGAGTCAACCATATGATATTAATAAAAAAAAATAGGGGCTCTAGGTTTTCACTCTAAGCTCTTAGAGTGGATTAAATTTTTTTTAACACATCGCAAATTAAAAATGAGAATAGATAGACATTATTCATATGATATAGAACCTAAGTCAAATATATGTCAAGGTAGGCATTTGGGTCCAATTATATTCCTTTTATATATCAGTGATTTGTCAAGATCTTCTCTGCAGATGATCTGAAATTGTTTGCGCAAATTCGAAAAGCTAATGTTTCGGAATCATTTCAATCAGAATTAAATAGCATTTCTAATTGGTGTGAGGATTTTAGTCTAAATGCTTTCAAATACAGAGTTGTGCCATTTAGTCGCTTACGTTAGTCTCTACTGATGAGATACAACATAGATGGCAATGAGGTTATTAGAATCTTTGAGGTGCTTGATTTGGGGGTAATATTTGATAAGGAACTTACTTATCGTAAGCATTACGACTACATAGCAGCCAAAACTAGTAGAATCCTTGGATTTCTACGTAGTAACTCTCAGGACTTTACGGACCCGTTTACTTTTAAATCTTTGTACATTTCTTTGTTGCATTCTATACTGGAATAAGCATCCCCAGTCTGGAATTCCAATATGCAATCTTATGACTCCAGGTTGGAGTCTATTTAAAGAAAGTTCATAAAATATGTTTTTAACAAAATCTTTGGCAAGCATTTTGTCCCCAATATTAAGCTTGGTGCTTATATACGGGTCTTGAATCTCTCCAAAGAAGAAGAAATATAGACGAAATTTTATTAATTAGGGATCTTTTATGCAATGAGGTGGATTGTATGCATTCGTAGTATTTGATTAATGCATATGCACCGGAAAGAAATGGCAACTGCTTTATATCCCATAACATAGAACCAATTATAGCTTTAGAGAGCCGCTTACGAGGTCAATGATTAAATCCAACCAGTACTACAAGTCCTTAGATCTTAATAACAAAAGGGTTATTTTTAAATCATAACTTAAAAAATTTCTAAGATTAAAGTTTGTAGTATAACTTACATAATATATGCGTTATAATTATTCTTGTACTTTAAATTGTTCAATAAGGTTTTGTTCAACTTAGTCTGTAAGAGCAATTCCTCTGTAGACCGTAGCAATAATAATAATTTCCGCTCTTGACTCTAAACGTAGTAACGAAGGGCGCAAAATGCAGAGAAAACTAGAAGAATGAAAAAGAAAAGAAAGCCGTAGCAAATGGGACCTAAGTGATGAAGTGGCAGCATGTAGAAATGTCGATAGATTTGCACTCCTAGAATAAATCTACTTCTTCTTCATGAATTCTGTCAGCTATTTATCCCTGCAGGCTGAAATGTGCTTTTACACAAGCAAGTTTAAGCCCAGCACAAGTCTGGTCTTACTTAATTCAGTTCAAAGTCAAAGTGTATTTATTTCTGAACACCTCATGGTTAATGGAACGTAAAGGTGCGCATCACCTCTATCACCCCCTTTATCGATTGCGTAAAACCAAATCTAAAAATTCCGCAGACCGGCTTTTTTTTTCTTGTATTGCTGAAACTGAGGTATGCCGGTTTTACTTTTAATATGTTACAATTGGTAAAAATTAAGCTGAACAACAATGGACATAAAGCACCATACAAATTTGAACGATACTGGGACTTACTTACGGATGATTGGCAATTTTTCCATAAATAGACGTCACATTCCGTATGGGTTATTATAATGACATTTAAGGTTTTCAATTTTAAAAAGTGTTTAAATAAAAAAATTAACAAATACAAGTTGATTTAATCGAAGGTTTGTGCCTTTTATGGACATTTTATAAAAAATCTAAGAAAAATCTGACACATAATCTGAAGAAAAATGGGCAGGTCTTCGAGAAGCAATATCTCGTTTTCCCAGCCCCTTCCTAAACTATTTTCTTAGAAGGGTGCACCTCTTTTCACATTCCTCTTCTATAATAAAATAAAATAATTAGAGTGTTACCGAATTCATTAATATTTCTCCAATATTCGTCCGAACGTAACGAGCGACTCTTACCGCAACTTACTCACCACAATTTGACATTTAAAGCTCCTTTATCGAGGCCTAAGGTTATTTTGGTACGTCTGTTTAATTTAAAGGACGGATTCGCTTTACGTATATGTCCATTGTTGTTCAGTCTTATACCAGCAGCTTCAGTCCAACGTGAAAGGTTTTGTCCATAACTTGTCTAAATACTTACTGGTAGAGGAATCGACAATTTCATATGCTTATATTTTTAATTGGAAGCTAAGTTGTTAGTTCTACTCGTATAGTAAAAAAATCAGTTGAATTGAATTACGAAAGAAATGATGGAACCGCGGAATCGGGTTCAAATTAGATAATCCGGATCCGGTTCCGAAAATTCCTCGGAACGAAATATCTGTAGTGGGTATGTTAACAGTGTCGGGAAATCATTTGATTCCTGGTCGGCAATAAAGGTCCGATGTTCCTGACTGCCAATATAGTGTATCCTTGCTACCAAATTCATTTTTTTCTCTTTTCCACCTAGTTTCCCCCTCTGCACAGAGCCTAACTACAGCAGGAGAGTCACTTCATCCATTTACTGTGAGCTTGAGCCGGCGAAGACTGTGTAGTTCCCGTAAACTTCTGGGACGGTAAAATTTGGAAATGTCCGACTAGATCAAGTTCATCCCAAACACGGACGAGCCTATGATGAGTTTAGTTACATAACTTCTTGTAACGTTGATGGAACGAGAGAGAATACCGTCTTCAAAACTTCTCCTTTAATTTAGAAATTTATTTATTTCGCGCGAATTATTACGTTCTTTGATTTAAATGCTTTTTGCGTAAAAGTTTCTCCCAGATGCTATCAATGTCATCCGACCCATTTATTGCATTTTACGTTTTAAACTGTGATAATGTAGTGTTTTCTTTTTGTCAATACTGAGTCTGTTCAGAGCAACACGCTATAGTCGCTTTTTGCGTTCAGAGCAGCCAAAATGTGACTATTCCTCTCGCTTTTGACAGAAAAATGTGTTCAGAGCGGACGCTTTAGTCACTATTGAAGTCACTTTTCTTGGTAGCACTCAGGACTGCTGTCAAAATAGTGACTTTCGCGTTTGAATGTGTGAATTGTCAAAGAGCATGTAAGATTGAAAGTAAATAAGTGAATAAAATTAAAATCGATGTAAAGAAAAAAATTATCTTATTCCTGTTTATAGCTTTAATTTACTAAAGTCCCAGTTCACCAATTTAGGGGTAAAACAAACTCAGTTTGTTTTCTGACCGTATATACAGGGTGTCCCGTTAGTCGACGTCAAGCCGGAATCGGCTGATAGACCAAATTATAACAGTGTTCAGAGAAATATAAAAAAAAATGTAATTCACGTATTTTTCAAATAATAGACATTTCTTTTGTTTTCGAGAAAATATACACCCTGTGATGGTTTTTTAGCTCCTGTTGCTACAAATCTTTACTTTTTTCAATTTTATTTTTGTTATGTAATCCCGAATAGTGCTTATGTAACCTATTGCTTTAAATTCTAAGCCAACTGTTCCAGTTTGGAAGAAAATGTCACATTTTGCCGATCCAAGAATAGATAATTAATATTTCACGCAACTTTAACTGACCGTGATGAAAAAAAAAGTTACTACACCAGAGTGGCAAGTAACATTAAAAGTTGTCGCATTTAATAAGGATTCTAAAATGATATAACAGTTGCTGCAATATTTCTAAGATTACGAAAAAAAAAATTGTTTCTTCGAGAAGCTCAGTTTCGAAAAATTTCTTTTCACCTACTAAAAAAAATTCTAGTCACTAGAATCTAGTGTACCCAATGCTTGCCGTAAGACCGTAACTTTAAGATTCTAGTTTAAGTGAGACAGAGAGTCAATGCATGAAGTGTGAGTGAGCATGATAATGATGCTAGCGAGTCAAATCATCGAGTTTTTACAAATGTGCGCCGTCTACTCTCCACAGAGGGCCGAGTTCCAAACCAAGTACATGGTGAAGGAACAAGTTCCTTACCTTAAGAGGACGTAGTACTTCAAACAGTTGAAGAAAGCACAGGAGTGCCTACAAGTATAGCTCACCGAATTTTACAAAAACATGAGCTCCAGAATTACGGGAGCAGTTGAGTTTGTCAACAACAGAAGATTTGCCCATCTGATAACCCGATCTTTTTTAAGAAGATGTCGAACTTGTATTGCAGCTGAAGGAAGGCGGTTTGAAAATCTTTTGTAAATAATGAAGCTTAGCATCCAAATAATTGCTGTTTAATTTTAAACTTAAGAAAAATGTGTACTAAATTTAACAAAAGGTTAGCATCTCTAACTTGAAAGCGTCACAATCTGTCTCACTCACAGTTCATGTAATGACTCTCCGTCTCACTCAAAGTAGAATCTTAAAGCTACTGTCTTGCGGCAAGCTTTGGGTATACTAGAATCATTTTTAGTAGGTAAAAAAAAATTTTTTTGAAACCGAGTTTCTTGAAGAAAAATTTTTTTTTCGTAATCTAAAAAATAATGTAACAAGTGTTATACCATTTTAGAATCCTTAATAAATGCGTCAACTTTGAAAGTTACTTGCTAAACTGGCGTATTACATTTGCTTTCAGTTCAACGAATTATTAATTTCATATTGTTGGTTCGTCAAAATGTGACATTTTCTTCCAAGCTGGAGCAGTTGGCTTAGAATTTAAAGCAACAGGTTACATAAGCACTATTCGGGATTACATAAGAAAAATAAAATTGATAAAAGTAAATATTTGTAGCAACAGGAGCTAAAAAACCATCACAACATTTTCTCGAAAACAAAAGAATTGTCTATAATTTGAAAAATATATCACTTAGATTTTTTTATATTTTTCTGGTAACTGTTATGATTTGGTATATTACCCGATTCCGGCTTGACGTCGACTTACGGGACACCCTGTATATGTACACATTCCTATGAATATTTTCTTTAAAAATGCTTTTTCGCTATTTCTCGTTCAGAGCAACCAAGTTGCTTCAAAACCCTTTTGAAGTCACTATAGCGTGTTGCTCTGAACAGACTCACTATGGCACTTTTATCGCTTCTGAAAATTTTTTCCGAAAAATAGTAAACTTAAATTTAGGAAACTTGAAACACTTCATTCTCTTAGAACTATCGATACAAACCCTCAATTATCAAAATATGTAAAACAATTATTTCTTATGTCCTTGATTATCCAATCAGCTGAATGTTTCTCATATATCCAACAAGGATAAATGTAATCGGTTTGGTTCCACATCCGACTATATCACGATTTCCTATCTATACACATCCATATGTATGTAAGTAGGAATATACTCCTCAATCCATTTTGATACCAAATGGAAGCGGACAATCGCACATGCTGTGCTCGGAAACCCCCGAGCAATTATTTTGCAACAGAAGATTGATATCCTCGAAATGGGATAGCATTTGTCTTAATATGGAGCATCCACCAAGCAATGGATAAATAAAAGAAAATACTTTATGAGGATTAAACACCATGGGCGGCCTGTGAAGACTGTATCTTGTTATCTTTTGATTACCTCATATTTTCGCTTTACTTCATGATTTTTTATGAAAACGGGGGAAAACGAACAATTTTCTGAAGCCAAACGGAACCTTAACGTTACGGGTAGTGCTTTGTATACTCCTTATTATGTCCCAAAAACTTGCCTTTCGTACAACTACCATGAATTCTGTGCCCATGCTATATACTCCCTCCTGCGTAAAAAAGAAATAAAATTAGGTATGAGACTGGTCCAACTGAATTTTTCTCATCTCATATTAATTTTCTTCATTTTGGTGGCGTGAGTTTGTAATGGCATTGTTATTTGCGGAACAAATTGCTCCACCGCGTATATAGAAAGTTTTTCTGCAACAGATTATTGTCCAATCAAAGAGAGTAATGATCATGAATAGCTTGAAAAAGTTCTTAATGAAGTACGTCGTTCAAAAAATGTTTAGTTTTACATTTATTTGATTTTTACGGGAGTAGGCTTTCTGGAAAATAGTACATTTTGATTAGTGGAGGCAAAGTAATACACATTTTTTTGAATTTTGTTAAAATATTGTTAAGTGCCCGTCGAAGCAGTTCTTAATCGCAGCCAAGCTTTCCATGCTTCTCGGGCCTCCACCATACCGACGAGAACGACCTAAAAAAAATAGCAGAATTTCGTTCTCTTTTCGAGCCGGCCTGGGAAAATATTGGCTTGATTTCTTACTGAACCGAGTACAAGCAGAGCAAGATATAGGGTTCTATTCACAAGAAATTTTTATAATCAGTGTACGTGAGGCTTGGATGGAATCTTTCCCATTGAATCGAGCAAAACCAAGTTCGAGGGTTTGTAAATCGAAGAGACGTCGCGTCGCCCAACAGACGAATAATATATTTCATATATTTCGATTGCTAAATATTAAACCACTAATCGCAAGTAATAAATAAAATTGTATTTTTCTCTAGAATTAGCAAGAGTTAATAAAGAAGGGCAAGCAAGGAATTAATATACAGCAAACGTGTATACGCAAAATATGATATAAGAGCAGTTGGCCTTTCACCCTTAAAATTAAAAGAAAGGAAAGAATTGAACTCTTAGCCCATTATCTCCTACTGTTTGTAATTGCAGATTTTTGTAGCCGTTAAGAAATTCAATCGCTCTCTATAGTAGCAGAATCAACGCATACAGCTATTATTATTATTTATTTACTTATTTATGACCAATTTGCAATGTTATTGAAGCCTGAATTTTCGTACATTTGGTGATGAAAAATTCAGTCTTAAATAACATTGAAAATTTCTCATAAGTAAAGGCTGATTGTAACAGGTTTGCTCATTGACCATATGCTCTCCCTCAAAATTTATTTACTTGAAATAAAATGCTTGCTTTTTCAAAATCAAGGAATTAAAACAATATTTAAAAACAGTTTTTGTAGATATCTGCTTCAATTTCGGATTTGTTTTAAGAGTATAATAAAAAAAGAACCACGGTAACGCAAAATATTAAATAGTGCAGTTCGTAAAAAAATAGTATAATAAGAAATTACTACAAGTCTAGATTTTACATTTAGGAATACCATCGTTTTGAAACCCTTGTTGAATCCTTAAAAAAAACAAAACGTACGTTTTTATACTCTAAATGACATCATATGGTATACGAAGTTTGTCATTCCGTTTGTAACGCACAGAAATAATGCTAGTAGATTGTAATGGGTTGGACACCCACGCATAATGGTGGTGGCAGTACTTCAAGTACTTCAAACCTAGCAACCAGAAACAATCAACAAAACAATTAAGAGAAGACAACAAATATATTACTACCAGTGACAAAATTGCAATTTGCGCACTTTGGTTAGCGGCTAAAAGAAACAGGAGCTAATTAATATAATTCATTAAAATGAATTAAGAAAACAACTAACATACAAAACAATATCAAAACAAAGCATTTTTAAACGAAAAAACACATTACGAGAAAAATGGGAAGAAACAACCACATATAACACACCGGAGTATACAAATAATATTACATGCAACCAAATTATATCAAAAAGCAGGAGTATACAGCGTGCTTCCACCTGTAATCCATGGAGCAGTCGGTGATAATACGCACTTAACTTAATGCCAGGGGGCGGTACAAATCAACTGTTTTGGAGTCAGAGGGTTATTAAAGAATTATCTAGTTTTTTATAAAACACCCTGTAATTTCAAGAGCGTATAGTCACCCTCTAACGCTGATTGTATGCCGAGCTTCATGGTCTTTCCAACGATTGCTCAACCAGTCCCGCACTCCTCTCCTCTCAAGAGCTATGGTGTCTAAACTAAATATTTCTTAATTAATTTGACCTCTTTTTTTTTAATAAAGTAGTTGACAAAACTTTTGTTTATAACAACTCTCCTAATTAATTCATATTAGTACACCAATGTGCTATCTGTAGCATTCAGAGCACAGCCTTAGCTTCATTATATATTGTCCAGAAGTGAGTCTTCCAGCTCATTGGAGATGTGGTCATGACTTGTCATATAGACTTACTCAAGCACCGCCATTATATCGAATGCCCTTCGTTCCTTTATCGATACATGCATATGGACAGTGTTCTGATGAATAATCTAGTATGATGACTTGTCGAATGAGCAAATCGCGCACATACTTTTACCCTTCAAATTACTTTGAGCCGTACAATAATATTCCGTGATGCTTTTCTATTACGAACAGTGCGTATGTGGAATAGTTTACCATCTTTTGTCTTTCCTCTGGTATACAATCTGCGAGTGTTTAAGGGAGGCTTACTATAATTCTCCTTTAGCTGTGACCAATATCTCTGGGAACTAGGCTTGGATTTAAAATTCGAACCAATCTAATTCAATACCAATATTTACAATTTTAAGCCTTTAATAACACTAAAGAGTAACCTGTGCACTGACCTGTGACTTCCTGCGTGGGCTTTCTATCAGGTCGACCTGAATCCTTATTTTCTTTGAGCTGATTTTCCTTTTTTGTGTTTTATTTTCCTTTTTCCTGTTATCTCTTTTGCCATTAAAGACTTCGTTTCTTCGGTAGAATTTCAGCAACGAGAACTTACAGGATACTGACTTCTCTTGCTCGCCGGACTTCCTGTTGCAACTTCATACTCCAAACTACAATCAGCCAGTGAGAAAAAATTTGTTAATTGTAATGCTGCTCTTCTTTTCTTCCTTTTTTAAAAAAAAAAACACGGCTTCAGCTTTGTAAATTTTTTTTCCTTTCACCGTTCAATCTTAGTTCTTGTTAAACTTTATGATCTCGTGATATTTGCTTCTACGTCTTGGAAAAGAAAGAAACAATATGTCTACCGGAACTAGCTCGCGGCTGCCTCATTATTCATTTCGGTCTCCACGCGGTCTTATGATTAGGCACTAACCTAAGCTGATCACCCACTAGAAACCTTACTGACTAACTTATTATGTAGCCTCTGAGCTTACTATCCGCCTCATAATATCAATAAACTTTAAATTAAGAATTTCACATTTACATAAAATTATCGTTTTACAAATCACTCGCATATTCCGAGTGTCTACTTATCTAATCAGTTCTCCAACTGTGCCAATGTTCACGATCTAGCAATAATCTACTACTATACAAAACTTTAATTCTATTTCTCACTTATCTCTGCCATACCCTTAGAATATAGAGACAACAGGACGTGTTGATACCTGTAAAATTCGTCTGCATGGATTTTCTCAGGCTATCATGAAGTAGGTCGGAATTATATTGAAGAAAGAGACAAATATATTTTCAGCTGTCAAACGAAGTTTTCTAATTTAAAATAATTTGAATCTTATTTGATAAAACTGAAAAGTGAAACGTAATTTATTGAAAAATAGTGCTAAATAAAGTAAATAGTGTAAGAATTATCTGTTGATATTGTTACGTGCGTGGCCTTAGTTCGTTATTTTAAACACAATATTTCAGATATCATTAACAAGTTCTTTCTTTTATTTAACTTCACTATTTACTTTTATAACATTTACAAACAATTATCAAATCAACTCTTTATAGTTATCGCTAGTACTGTACTTCTAATTATCGCAATAGTTTACTTCGTTCATTTCACTGTCTGAAATAAGACTGCCTCCTGGATGTAAGTAGCGCCGTATTTATACTCTACAAATTATCCTCGAACCTTCCTGAATGTTCCGTTCTCCAAACCCAGTTTACTAGGATGTCACTGAACTAAATTTGTTTCCATTTCCAACAGATGTCGCTTGTATCACTTTGTGGCGCGTAACACTGACCCCTTCCTAAAATTGTTCGTCCCGGACAACAGGTGATCCATGGTCTTGATACTCGCAGTATTGACATAAACGATCTAGACGAACGATTTTCCGTTTGCCTCTTGTGCCCCGAATATTTTACTTCACTTTTAAATAGAGCGCACTTATTTGTACTGAGCTTAAGTTGCGCATCTCTCAGTGTTTGAAGTACGTACCATAAGTTGTTTTTATGTTCCTCGAATGTCCTTCCGCTTACTATTACGTCATATAAATAGACAAGACATGTTTTCCAAGTTAATTCACGTAAAACACATTCCATGAGTCATTCGAATGTGGCTGGAGTATTACATAATCCAAATGGCATAACTCTGCCATAAGCCACTTCCAACTGAGAAGGCAGTTTTCTCTCGGTCCTCGGGATGTATTTCCACTTGCCAGTAACCAGTCTTCAAGTCTAGTGTGGAAAGCCATTGCGCTCCGGAAAGGGTCTCCAATGTATCATCAATCCTTGGTTATGGGCAGCTATCCTTTCTGGTTACGTTATTTATTTGGCGGTAGTCTACGCAGAATCGGGAGTTGCCATCCTTTTTCCTGACGAAAACAACTGGCGATGTCCAAGGGCTGTTAGATTCCTCTATTATGCCTTGTTCCTTCATGGAGTTTATCATATCTGCAACTTCTGGTTGTATGGCTAATGGTAGTGCTCGTGGTGTCTACCGAATGGGCCTAGAATCACCTGTATCGATTTGATGCTGGACAAGATTTGTTTTGCCGATATCATTATCTTTCATTGCAAATAATTCCGAAAATTCCTCGATCACCTCTTTGGCATCGTTGTATTGCTTTTCACTTAAGGCACTAGATAAAAGAAGCTTCTGAACCTGTTGGGTAGTGGCTTGTATAGGTTTTGTCTCCTTGACATTACTACCATTACCCTTATTGACGATTTGGTAAACGGGTTCACAATTTCCAATTATAGCACCTTCTTTTAGTTGTACCTCATTTTCGGATGTGTTGAGCACTTTGACTGGAATTAATGTTGCGCCTTCTGCCTTCACTAAAGTCTTTCCAACCAGGATGTTCGATGTCACATTTGTAGGGTTAGGCCCCACCAGATTGAATCGGCAGGTCCCGATGTTGTCAGTAAGCTTTGTCCATACTAAGTATGGAGCATGCAGAGAGAGTAATATTTTCACAAACCATCGTCCTTATTTTCGAAGGATAATCTGTTCCTACTCCTAGTCTCATCGGAATTTCTATGTTGCCATATTTGAGGATCTGCTCTCCGACATCCAGATTTATTTTATATGTAGTCATGAAATCTACTCGAAGAATGCATTCATCCATGATAGCTGAAACCAGGAAAGTGTGGGGAAATAGTAGTTCGCCTAGTTGAGCATCCAAAGTTATTTCTCCAAAAACTTGTGCTGCTGCTCCAGTTGCTGTTCTTAGTAAATACTTGGAAGTGTTGTGAAGCCACTTGTTTTTGACGTGATCTGCTCTAATAATTGATCTGTCATTTTTTCCTACACTTCCATATATAACGAGACTGCTATTATTTCTCTGCAACTGGCCTACTTGATTGATGACCTCGGGGCCATCGACTCTACCAACCAACTTTTGCCCCCCAAAGTTTTTACATGTTTTCCGGCTGCTCAACAGGAGAGCTGATGCGACTAGTCGCTGTTTGAGTTCTAGTCTCTCTACGAATAGCTTGCTCCCTAGCTCCACATCTTTGGCATACTTTTCTGTCCTCCTCTTCTTGTGATTCCATTCGTCGACGTTTTCCGCAGTCTCTTTATTACAATTCCAGCATCGAAGAATACCATGTGACCGAGTGCTCTCTGATGACTGCAAACTGTTGCAAGTACATTCCTCCACCGAAATTTCTCTCACTCGTATTGCACTCCGAGAAGCTTGTCTAGCAGATTCATATGCTAATGCATAGGCTAGCGCTCCCGCTGTTGACTTCTTTCCTGCTAGCCTGTTGCCACTTCATTAAGGAATTCTGCATTTACGCTAGAGTATGAAAGATAAGCTAATTTTTCCACATCAGCCTGCAGTTGTTGTAATGACTCGCCATGCTTTTGAATCCTGTTACGTAATTGTAGGCGATATACTTACTGCATGTGCTCATCTCCATAACGTAATTCTATCGCCTGAACCAATGAAGTGTAATCACGGTGCCTGTCAATCGATATAGTTTGTAATAGCTCTGACGCAGGACCTCGAAGTGCGAAAACCAGAGCTGTAGCTTTGTCTTCGTTATTGCATCCATTTACTTCGGAAGCTGCCTCAAACTGTCTCTTGAAAATATGCCACGAATCTTGTCCATCAAATATTGGAGGTTTCATTCTGCCTGCACCGGATATTTCAGTTCCTTCGTGCCGAGGTTGTCGATGCTTCATTCTCTCCAGATCTGCCTTAAAGTTGTCAAGCTTCTCCGTAACATTTTGTTGCACTTCCGACACTTGCTGTTGAACTTCCAGCACTTCCTGCTGGATTCCTTCAATTTTTACATTTTGCTCGTCTAATGAATTTTTAAGAAAAGTCTTCTGTTCCTCCAAACTAGTTTCTAGACAATTCTGCAAAGAAATCTTTTGTTCATCCCAACGGGCTTCCAGAGAATTCTTTTGTTCGTCCAAACGGGCTTCTAGAGAATTCTGTTGTTCATCTAGACGGGATTTCTAGAGAATTCTTTTGTTCCTTCAAAGCATTCTTTTGTCCCTCAAAAGCATTCTTTTGTTCCTCAAGAGCATTCTCCACTTGCAGGGTTGAAAGTTCCATTTTGGTCATTAAAGTACCCAAAAGCTGTTCTATGTTCATCGCAGGCTGTTCTTCAGTTTCTGGGTCTTCCTCGAAAACGTACGTCTCAGGATTCTTTTCTTCCTCTATCAAAGCTTGTCTAAGTCGCTCGACTAGAACATTTTGTAGATTTCACCAAATTAATCACTCTTTGAATTTCAAAGTCAAATGACACCACTTTATTTCGCGATTTTATCCCACTTCTGACACCAATTGTTACGTGCGTGGCCTTAGTTCGTTATTTAAAACAAAATATTTCAGATATCATTAACAAGTTCTTTCTTTTATTTAACTTCACTATTTACTTTTATAACATTTACAAACAATTATCAAATCAACTCTTTATAGTTATCGCTAGTACTGTACTTCTAATTATCGCAATAGTTTGCTTCGTTCATTTCACGTCTGAAATAAGACTGCCTCCTGGATGTGAGTAGCGCCGTATTTATACTCTACAAATTATCCTCGAACCTTCCTGAATATTCCGTTCTCCAAACCCAGTTTACTAGGATGTCACTAACCTAAATTTGTTTCCATTTCCAATAGATGTCGCTTGAATCACTTTGTGGCGCGTAACAATATTATAGTGATAAATATCTAAGTGATGTTCATGTATTTTCAGAATGAAGTGTTCGGTGAAAAATTGCCACAACAACACCAAGGTGCGACGTGGTAAATCATATTTTAGGCAAGTATATTTATGAAATATTACTTTGTGTACTTTACACACATTTTTATATTAAATTAAATTAAAAATACATAACAAAAATGATGAAATATTGAAAAATTCGTTCCTCCACCGAGATTTGCTTACGTTTATGACAGCTGAGAAACTCTCTGGGTACCTTGGCGTAGTGACAGCTATTAAGAACATTTTCGGTGGGAGCAAACGCAATATTTTCAACCATATATCTTGTTGCCCCGCTCTCTATATTGACTCTTCTACACGGCTTTACTGAGGTTTCACTATAGCGGTAACAGACACAACCACAACCAGAATTTGACTACACTAAATTTGGCTTATCACACTTCCTGTATTCTCTATATTCTAAAGCCATACCCAAGGTTGGTTGACAATTCTTTTGACATCTATTTCACATATAATTAATTATGACAATGTAAATGCATTAATTTCTGGAAAATGCACAATTTTTCATTTCAATAGCTTTTCGTTACTTTGAATCGGCGGATATTAATCACGATACGAACGTAGCACCTCATAGGAATATGATTTGGATACGTTTTATATAGTAAAATTGTTA
Source organism: Dioctria linearis (assembly GCA_963930735.1). Classification (NCBI taxonomy): domain Eukaryota; kingdom Metazoa; phylum Arthropoda; class Insecta; order Diptera; family Asilidae; genus Dioctria; species Dioctria linearis. Next base: position 83,717,264 of record OZ005741.1, on the reverse strand, counting down.
CGTGAAGTTCCGTTGATCGTAAAAGGTGATACTCTCTGTAGCTTGCTTTTCCCCGCAAGGGAAGTATTCTAAATGATGTTAATAATATTACAACTTAATTATGTTTTTGGAACTCGTTAACGCATTACTTAATTGGGGCTACTTTCGGCCTTAGTGAATTTGCTCTTTGAGTGCAATCATTTACTATTTCATTATATACTTGATCAATCGCTGGACATATATATATACACTTATGTCGCCATGGGGATCGTCAGAAGTGTTTAATCGACCAACTTCTTCCCTGTGTGTGGACTACACCTAGCAACTATATTTACATTCTTAACCTATTATTTTACTTTATTTAAATTCCTTTTCTTTCACTGAAGTGGATAATAATATAAGCAAAAATTCCGTGATTTTACTTCTTGTAAATGGCATATTTGAAAAAAACAAAGTTATTTTTTTTTTCAATATAATTTAGCAGACCAAAAATCGGCAAATTTTCGAGTTACAGTTTACTGATAGAGCAGAACACAATAATAGTCTTCGGAAACCTAGAGACGAAAAATTAGCAAACTGCGTAAGCAGGAAATCGCAGCTGGAGACCTGTTTATTCTGGAAATATGCTACGGGACACCGCAAACTAAAAAAGTCTCTAGGATCGGGTCCTTAAAGTGAGTGGCACAATTTGTGCCGCACAGGTTAGGCATTGGTCGATAAGATTAGAAAAAGCTCCACCTTGGAAAACTAAGATTAGGTTCTTATCCCTAAAATGTAGGTAGGTCTTTCTCCCTCAAATGTGGGGAATTTTGGTTTTTTCCTCATAAATTTTAAGGAATATTCCCTAAAATGCAAGGAATTTTCATATTTTTTTGTTTTCCCTAAATTATAGGGATTTTTAAATTGTTGTTTTGTTTTTCCCCCCTAAAATGTAGGGAATATTCCCAAACATGTAGGGAATAGGTGATAGCACCGCATCACTCTCCACTATAGGTGAAGGTGATAGAAGACCACCCCTTTTAAAAAAACATAAGAATGAGCTGGATAGAGCCGGTATAAAGGACAATTCAGTTCTTTTGATATTTCAAATATAAAATTCAATTCAATTTGCTTAAACTAATATCACAAAATTCAATATAATAAAATTCAGAAAAAAAATTACCTACATCAAACAGATCAAAAATAAAAACAAATTAAAAATTCAAATTCAAATTCAGGAATGTTGCGCCTTCTTGCTTCCTTTAGTTCTGAAAAAGAAGAAGAATAACCGAATTAAGCATCTGTCAATAAAATAAATTTCGATTGATGTCAATGATACTGCTACTGCATAAAAAACAGAAGTGTGAAACAAAATGCCCTTTGCTCATGCGTGAGGGCACAAGGTTAGCAAAATGCTTCTATAGAAAAAATAGGACACTCAGATTATCACTGATCAGAATTATCTTCTGTATAGAGGGCTAGGAAGCTCAGGTTATCCGTGACCAGAATTATCTTCTGTATGATAGGAAGCTCAGGTTTTCCCTGACCAGAATTATCTTCTGCATAATAGGAGACAAAATTTAGGGTATCTCTGACCAGAATTATCTTCCGTGTGATAAGATAGGAAATTCAGGTTGTCCCTGACCAGAATTATCTTCTGTGTGATATGTAGCAAACACGATTCTTTCTAACTCAGATCAGCCCTGATACAGATCAATGTTAATGTTAAGAGTAGGGGCGACTAGGCCTCCAGGACCTTGCGGACATCGCGACCATAGTTGATCTATTGTGCCTTCCCCTATAGTGATTAGGCAAAATCGAGTCTTTTAACGAGCTCGATTATTGCTTTCGTAGTTAGATTGCAGACATTATCTGGAGAGACAAGTTCTCTTCCAGTGATTTGCATCCTTAGACCTGCAAGTGCTGGCACTCGCATATAAAGTGCATCGAGGTTTCATCTTCCTCTTCGCACAGTCGACACAGTTCACTGTCGCATTTGCCTATCTATTTCAGGAAGTGACGGAAGGGGCCATGACCAGTGACTGCGTTAGCAAATAGTCTGAGCGACTGTCTGCTAAGTCCAATAAGTTGACGCGACAGGAAATGAGAAGGATTGAAGAATTTCTTCGCCTGCCTCATACGGGCGCGCTACGCCAAAGGAGATCCAGTTGCCTGTTTTCCAACTTAAGCAGTTCCCCCCTACCTAAAGTGGCTTTTTAGTAGGCCAAATGTCGGATAGGGACCAATATACGGACAATCAGCGCCGGTTTTAGCCAGTTCGCCCGCTTTTTCATTACCATCCACCCATCCAGTCCTTCGTGTCCAGGGACCCAAGCCAAGATTACTTGGTTGTCCCTAGACAGTAGTTGGAGTTTCAAGTGGCAGCTTCAAACTAATTTCGACTCAAAGGCTTGAGAGGAAAGAGCTAGGAGCGCAGCTTGGCTGTCTGAACTGATGTAGATATTGGAGTTCTTACAGCCCTTATTTAGGCTTTCCTGAGCTCCAACCTCTATAGCATATACTTCCGCCTGGAAAATGGAAGGTGAGACACCAAGCGGAATGAATAGTTGCACTTCTGGACCAATCACCCCTGCGCCTGTTTTCCCGTCCTTCCGGGATCCGTCAGTATACTAGACTTGGGCCCGTTGCGAGAGCTGGAGTCCTCTGTCTAGTATCTGGCTTCTTTGATTAATGGTTACCTTGTAACCTCTTTCAAAAGAGAATCTCTTGGCCATAGTATCTTTTGGAGCTTCTAGGTCGTTAATGTTAACCTGCTCGAAGATACTGAGATGACCCTCCCTGGAGGAGGTGCAATCATCCGACCTTTTCTTTCGAAGCATACTGGCTGCAGCTTCCCTCTGAATAAAGAGATAGAGAGGCTGTAAGCCAAAAATGACTTCAGGTGCTCGTTGAGGACATGATGTAAAGGCGCCAGTGGCGCCTAAACATGCCATCCTTTGCACCTTGTCAAGGGTTCTTCTGGTGGTTGCCTGCAATGTTTTACTCTACCACACATTTGCCCCATAAGAAAGTATGGGTCTGACTATGGCCTGGAAGATCCGTAGGGTCATTTTGGGATTCAGACCCCACTTTTTCCCGAAAAGCCTGTGGCAAGAGCTGAATGCCCACTTGGCTTTGTTTGTTATCATTTCCAGGTGGGGATTCCAGGTAAGCTTGCTGTCTAGGATTATTCCTAGATATTTTGCTTCTTTGGAATATTCTATTGCAATTCCATTTAACTTAGGAGGTGGAATATGAAGGCTTCTTTTCCTAGTAAAGGGAACTAGCACTGTTATACCTGGGTTTATTGATAGTCCCATGTTCTGGCACCATCTGGTAAGGATGTTAAAAGCAGTTTGCATAAGCTCTGGTAAAGCTGATTCAATCTTTCCTTTATTGATAGTCCCATGTTCTGGCACCATCTGGTAACGATGTTAAAAGCAGTTTGCATAAGCTCTGGTAAAGCTGATTCAAACTTTCCTTTAACACAGATGACAATATCATCAGCGTATCCTTGGGCCTTAAAGCCGGCCTCTTGGAGTAAGTTAGTAGCTCATCCACAACTAGTAGCCATAGAAGGGGCGATAACACCCGGCCTTGTGGGCAGCCTCTAGTGGCCATGATTGTTGTGGATTCACCGTTCATGGTAGCTGTTAAACAGCGTTTCCCAATCCATCTGACAATGCAGGTTTCTATGCCTCTATCCTCGGATACCCTCTTGATCGAGAGAGTGTTATCGAAAGCGCCTTGTATGTCCATAAAGGAACATATAAGGACCTCCTTTTCCTGTGAGGCTTTCTCGATAGTCTCTACCAGACTGCTGAGAGCGTCCTCGGTGGATTTTCCGGGTTGGTAGGCATATTGATTGGCATTAAGTCAACAGCTTTTGAGGGACGTCGTCCGAATATAGTTGTCTATTATTTTCTCTAGAGTTTTCAGGAGAAATGAAGTCAGACTCGCTGGGTGCTTTTTTACCCGATTTCGGTATAAAAACAACCTTGGTTAGTCTCCATGCCTTAGGGATGTATCCCGTGCACAGACTGGCCCTAAATATCTCAGTGATGAGGGGCTTAATATGATCCAGCAATTCTTGCAGTAACGCCGGAAATGTGCCATCGCCTCCAGGAGCTTTAAAAGGTTTGAAGGACTTAACAGCCCATCTCACTTTGGCTTCGGTAACAATTTTCTTTGCTGAGCGATAATCCCTGTTGAGCACCACTGGTATCACTGAGGATCTGAGAGTGGGAAATGCGTTTTGAGAAGGATCTCTAGCGTTCCCTTGGTATTGACGGAAAGGCTTCCATCACAGTGTTTGATGGAGCCGATGCCGTTGTTATGATCCTTGGAAAAGGCTTTTTGGAGTCGCGAAGCTTTTGAGGTACTCTCAATTTCTTCGCAGAATTTTTTTCAGTTCACTCTTTTGGATCTCCTGAGCTCTTTGTTGTATTCCGTTAGAGCTGTTTTATATGCCTCCCATTGTTGAGTGGCCTTAGCTCTGTTGAAATGCTTCCTCAGGCTTTTCCTTAATTTACCGAGCTGACTGTTCGACCAAGGAACGTCCTTTTTCCTTTGGGTGGTAGTAATAGGGCAGCTCTCTTCATAAGCTCGAATGAGCGTTGTTTGAAGTTGATCTGCTATAAGATCCACTTCTTCGATGGATTTGATCCTTTTTGGAAGGCCTATTAGTGCCTCTTGGACCAGGGCCTTGTATGCTGCCCAATCAGTCCTTTTTGGGATTCTTATGTGTTCCTTCCTTGTTTGTAGAGCCTCAATATTGAATCTTATGTACCTGTGATCGGATATTGAGGCTTGGTTTGAGACATACCAGTTCGTGACCAGTTCAACACCTTGCCTATTGGTGATTGTCAGGTCAAGGACTTCCTGTCTGATTGCATTAACGAAGGTGGGCTCTACCCCTCGGCTATTTGTAGACCTTTTGAGAGTACATAGTGTAGAACCTCCTCACCTCTCTCGTTGATATTGCTGCTATTCCAAGCTGTATGATGAGCATTGGCATCGCAGCCTATAATGAGTTTCAGATTGTTTATACTGCAGTGCTCCACAAGATCTTTAACCTCCTGTGGTGGTGGGAGTTCTTGATCTCCTGGGAAGTAGGCGGACGCTAGAACAATCTGCTCCTTGCCATTTTGGAGATTTTTGAATTCTATTAACACTGAAGTTAGATCCCTTGTAATGAATCTGTGCAAGAGAAAAGCGACAGTATCCCTACCGCACATAATTGCTGTACGGGGTCTGTTGCCATTAAGGGGGGGGGGGGGGGGTAAGGTTAATTCGGTATAAAAAAGGCATATTTATGATAATTTTTTTTGACGACACTGTTAATATATATTTATTTATGTAAATAGTATATAATAGAAGGATATTTGAGGAATATTATGTAAAATTATTATTAACAATTATGCAGAAATAAGCCATTGACAGCAAGTCTTCGCAGACGCAAAAAAAAAAAGTTACATTGCGGTGAACCGCATAACTCATCACTGGATTATCTGAAATCAAAAAACCAAAAATATTTCATTAGTTGATAAGTTTCTTAAGGTAACGCTGTCGAGTTTTTTTTTTTTATTGATTTTTTAATTTTTGGTTAAACTTGGAAGTCAAAATACCGATTTTCCATTAAAAAAATCGGCAATTTTGTTATTGTAAAATAACCAAAAATTAAAAAAAAAAAAAAACTCGACAGCGTTCCCTCGTAATTTATGTGTAGAAAGAGTGTGTAAAATTTCAAAAGGATCGGTGCGGTAGATTTTGAGGTAGAGAGTTCACCGACCTTAAAAATGCTATGTGTGAGAAAAACGCGTTTAAAGTTTGAAAGATTTCTACACAAAAATTAAACATCAATAAAGGAATGTTTTGTTTCATATACTTACACAGAGTCATCGATGCCAGGCCCATAAAGTAAAGAGCTTCCAGCTATGATGTCTAGAGCACCTTGTTGATCTTGCCTACAACGAATTCTGCCTTCTTTGCTTTGTTGCGCAGCTGTTTGCTCCGCTTTGCTTATTCGAAAGCTGTCTACTGCCCGCGCCCATTCATGAGAACTTGTCCCTATTTTAATATGCATATCTTGCATAAAGGCCAGCAGAGCAAAACAGCCTTCATTAAAAGTACATGCTGCCACATGAGCTGCAATTTCAACAATGTTGGAGGTACCACTCAGTATTTTTGGAGTAATTTTCCAAATGAGTTGGTTTAAACTTTCATTGTTGTTTTGAGTGAAGCCTCCAACACATCGCTCCAGGAGTGCGTCCTTACTCAAGTCCTCATAAATAGGTTTCATGGCTTCTAAAACATTACTTGGAAGTGCAGTAAAACTGTGTTTGAATGACGAGAGGTCTTCTGCAGCTGCAGCTTTCTGCCACTCGCACCATGAGTCTGCGCCGCTCGGACATTTGTGGTGCTGTGGATTCCCGTTTGTCGAGCTATAATGGTAATAAGTTGCCCAAATAGCATCCCGCATTTTCTCCACAGAATGGTGATTTCGTCGAATGGCCAGACCATAATACACAGTTAGTTTGTCTATCATTTTCCCTGTAAGGTTACCTTTGCCAGAAAGAGTTTTTCTTTTTACTTTTTTTCCGGCCACAGTTGTTGTTTCTTCTACACTAGTTTTCACAAGATTTCGCAAACGGGCACCCATTCGCTTTTGAACGTGTCCTACACATTCTTTTTTGTTAATTAGAAAATCGTCACCATAAGGTTTAGAATTAACGAGACCGGTGTACGTTTTTGAATCGCCGTC